>OY978224.1:26251741-26296741 GCA_963854785.1 Vaccinium vitis-idaea
TATAAAAGTTTTCACACCTATTACCAATTCAATCCTCACCAAACAAAACCTTATCTCCCATGTCTCCCACCCCACCTCCTTAGCTCATCCCCACCCCCATCTCTGCAAATGCGTTCCCCGCCATCCTCCACCACCACCACCACCATATTAACAATCCTCGTCTGGATCACATTTTCAACAGGTTACAGCCAAGACGACGTGCAATACTCCGTAACCAAATTGACTTGCGGCCAAAACATCCATAACATTAGCTACCGTTTTTGGGGAGGCGGTCGCCTCCAATTCTGCGGTCACCCATCATTGAAATTGAAGTGCCAACCATTGAAATCAGAAACCAAAATTTTTGAGTGCATGAAAGCAATCAATCCAGTCATACCATTACTACAACCAGCTCAGACCTCTTGGACAGTTATACTCAGGAGTTGCATAATATTATTTTGTGTTGGGATTCTCCCATGTGAGGGAGAGGTGCGCGAAGCACCGGATCACTCCCCCCACCTATTTATACTTATGTATAGAGAGATAGGGTGTGTGTGTGCACAATGTGATAGGCAAGGGAGTACGAAGAGTCGCGACCTGAGACGTACATGTGTGCTAGGGATGGAATCAGATTGTGTGTTGATAGTCTGCGCAGACGGCGGGAGGTGGTTTCTACGGGATGTTCACGGGAGCTCCGGACAGAGGGATTGAGATGATATGCAGATGATCGATCGGGTGAGCCTCTTTCTTCTGTGTTATTGTGACTAGATTCTTTCCGGGATATGCGGCCGCATGGTGTGGAGAGATGGAGTCATGGATTGTGTCCTGTGAATGGGCACGGGCGTTCGGGGTTTGACGGACGCGGATTGTTGCATCTTGGTTGGAGATGTGAGTCATCCAGGTTTCGAGTAGGCATTCCGGGGTTGTTCTGCGGGAGATCGGCCAGTGGTCGGATAGCAGATACAGGTTTCGGGGGTGCAGTTCTTGTGGATGATGGGTTCAGGAGCATCCGAATGGGGATGCGAGCACTCCGTCAGGGGGTGCAGGGATACATTCATTTGAGTGAGTACCTGGTTAAGGTGCGGTGTAGCTCGTCTGGGGATGACACAAGCGCTTGTCAGAGCGGTAGATCAGGTTGAGCCACGGAGATCTAGCAGGATTGGATGATGTCCCGGATTCACTAGTTGTGTATCCCGATTTGGGGGTGCGGTGGAGCTCGGTGGGGGACGAGGTGTCAGAGAGGGAGTCAGTCTCTTCGCTGATGGTGTGTGAGATCATCTGGCGAGTTGAGCCTCTGGTGTGAGCTGAGGGGAGCTGCGGATATTCTCTTGACAGGACAGAGCTAGAGTGGCGGATAGATTGCAGCCGGACAGCGCTGCGGATTCAGTGATCGCCTCACATGTGAGAGGGGGTGATTGTTGGGATTCTCCCATGTGAGGGAGAGGTGCGCGAAGCACCGGATCACTCCCCCCACCTATAGGGTGTGTGTGTGCACAATGTGAGAGACAGAGAGAGTGAGAGAGATGTGAGCTCTCTCCTTCGGGAGGGAGGTTGCTCGTCCTCGGAGGGCTGTCGGAGCACATGGTGAGCGGAGTGGTGAGGCTGAGCGCACGGGGTACTGGTTTGTGGTCCTCGGGGAGCCGGTAGAGCTCCGGAGAGGCTTTTTCATGTTGTATATGTTGTACATATATACACGGAGTTTTTCCTCAGATCTTTGGTGTGCTTGTGTGCTTTGTGTGGCCCGGGACGATCCCAACATTTTGAAACAACTTGTTCAATTATGGACCAATCAACCGGAACCTCTTTATATTCTACAATTGCACAGTGGAGATGATGATAGCTTAATAATTTCAGAACAATTTCACGTGCCTAGTAGGTGGGACAGAGAGCCGTGGGTCTTACGCGAACGAGTTGTTTTTGTATGAGCTTGAGAAATTTCGGGAGAGTTTCGGATTTTGTGTGTGTGTTGAATGGTTGTGATTTGGGCTCTATTTATAGAGCTTAGTGGATAATAAACTCCAATTTAATAAATTCATGAATAATAGAGAGATAATCCAATTTGAAGGTCATCATTAGAGAGTCATGGGCGTGTACAACAGGTCATGGTGACCGGATGAAGAGTCTGAGCTTGGATCTTTAGAAGATTCTAGATTTCCAACAGATGGATGTGCCCGGGTTACCAATCTCACTGAGAGGTTTCGTCTGCCAGCCTGTTGTCAATCGACAGATGTGTGTGTTGGCTGGTACATCTTTTAGGGTTTGGATCCAAAACAAAGGTTGTGGGCGAATTGGTGCATGTATGGGCTTCCTATGGGCTAAGCTTGTTCTCAAAGTCCACAAAGTTCATATATTTAATACCACATCTTACGAGATTGTACGTCAACATCGGGTTTCGTCCAAGGTGGGGCTTAAATATTTGCAAAGCCAAATTTGGGTATCTACAATGACAAAGTCAGTATATTAGTGGGAAAATGAGTAAAGCTCAAGCAAGTAGAGGTGCAAGAGTTACATTACCTATCCCCGTTGCATGAGGTTTGGTTATATAGGCGATTTAAGAGGTGGAATCCCATTAGGCTTGAGTTGCTTAAGATTGTTGGGTGTGGATAATGATGACACGAGTAACGTTCAGTGCTTGGGGCCCTCATATGTCGTTGGGGAAGGCGCCTTGACCAGGGTTGCACTGTTCATACTTTGGGTAGTGTAGGAGAGTCGTAGCTTACTTGTAAGACCTGTTTGGGATATGAATACGGAGATTTGTAGTTATCCATGGTATTTGTTGATGGGAGGCCAAGCAGCCCAACTAGGGCCGAGCACGTATATGGCCGAGTTGGACAGCCATCACCCACAAACGTATAAAGCGAATTAAGTGACAACTTCATGACGACTTTGAGAGCAAAAGTGGTGGCTTGATTTTTCTCGAGTAAATAAAATGACGGGTCGATAAGAAATATATCATCTGTTAACCCATAAGAAATTCTATAACAGTGGCAAATTTCTTTTTCCCCATGAGTTCAGCTGACCCCACACTCCATAGCATGATGTTGCCACTGATCGAATCGTTCAGCTCGTAGAACATAACATGCAGTTACAAACATGTCTCGAAAAATTTAATGTGTGTGAGAGAGAGAGAGAGGGAGTCAACCGATCGAAAGAAAGGTCGTTATAACACCCAAACCTCAGTTTTCTGATGACTTCCACTAGTCCTCCTATAACACCATTTCCAAGTCAACTGGCGTGTCAACCATAAATCCAAAACATGTCGGGTTCTTAGATATGTGAAGGAATATTGCTCATCTTAAACTATGGGATTTGTTCTTGTCGTGCTAAATTGGGAATTAAAAATGGATTTTTTCCTCTTTTTTACTAGCTTGCTTTCTTGTCTCTCATCTACTGGTTCTTCACTCTTCTGGTTCTTGCCCATCTTCTTCGACCGCGGATCACTAGGTCCGATCAAATTCCCTTTTACCAACATCACACATCACTTTGTGATGCATTTCCTCGAGGTCCCGAAAAAGACATTATATGGACTGGAAAAGGATTAGTCATCCTAAAATTTTGATTCATTTCTTGTCGCAAATATTCACCTGTAGCATACCCTATTGGGTGCCGAGGGAAGATCTTAGCAAGTTAATTAGTGCCCAATGCTAAAATTTCTTATCGAGTCAAACAATTGTGATTTTTTGAGTTACATCAATGTAGACACCCCAAAATGAGACGTTCGTATACATTTTAATCCCCAATGATGAAAGGAAGTACCCGGGAGACCTCTCGGATTGAAACTCTTCAAGTCAACTCAGTCAACAGTACCGTACGGTACTCATCTCTCACGCACGGCACAGCCCAAGTCACGTACGGCACTCTTTTGAAGTTTGGCGGTGGAAGTGTGCCGCACGGCACAGTTTATGTGCCGCACGGCACTGTCACTTGTCACACAGCTTTTGCAGAGTTCCCAGCAGGTCAAATTGTTGACAAACTCGTCCCTCTGCTCATTATGATTTCGTGCGAGGATGGAAGGCTACCTCCTAGCCATCATCATCTGGTGTAAGCATCAAGAAAACTTGGAGACCAAGATCACTCCTCCCTTATAAATACCGATCGGTTCCAACGGATGAAGAGATCGAAAAAAATGAGGAAGAATTTCATGAAACTCTAAACCCCTATCAAAAACATTTTCTCTATTGTAAGCCTCCTTCATCCTTACACACAATTCCCAGAAATCAATCTCATCCTCTTTTCAAAAGCAAGACCCAACCCAAAGCTCAATTCCCTGTTTTCGGTTCAAAGCCGTGAGGTCTACATTCATAGTTTGTGTGAGTTCCAGTCTTCAATCATCATACCTATGGCGCTAGTGTGAAGTTGGAGTTCAAGGAGAATCTAAAACGTGCCTAAGGAGTTTCAGAAACGCTTCAATCCAAGAGTTCAAAACCGAAGGTATATTTCCGTCTAGCCAAATTTCTTAAGTTTGGTACCCTGAGGGGAGGGATACCAAGTGTGGAATGATCTCCAATATCATCTCCATGCTTGGTATGCCCATGTTACATCAAGATCAGTTTGATTTCATATCTCCCGGTTGCGTCGTACGGTGAAAATATCGCCTCGTACGGAGCGATTCAATGAGGAGGGACATTCCCCATTTGAACACACTGTTTTCTCATTCAAAGTAGTCTACTTTTTACCATATTCCACGCCTTGTATGTGTTTGTATTTAATCATGTCGGAAAACCAAAGTTTGAGCTGTTTGTAAAGGAAACAGTGCCGCACGGCACTCCCACTGTGCCGCACGGTACACTTGGAGTGCTGTACGACACTCTTTTGAAAATTGACCGTTGGATTGATGAACAGTGCCGCACGGCACACTTTCTGTACCGTACGGTACACCCAGTGTGCCGCACGACACATTTTTCTTGTAAAATCCAAAATTTTGAACAGTACCTTGCATGAACAGTTTAAGCTCTGGATTTTCGTGTGTTTACTGTAAATTACATACTAGTTACTTGTTTTTCATTATTATCGTCTGCTTTTCTTGATTTAAGTGTTTATTTGTTAAAGTTCGGCATTAAAACGTTTTCTAAAAATCCCACAAATGTTTAGTAAAGACCGATTTTTAATCGGGCGAACGGGGTGCATTAAAACCCTTCCCCGTTCGTAACCTGGCTCCCGAATCCAAAACGAATCTCTGGTTTTCAAATCGTTTTATGAATCATTTTCTCAATCATTTTCAAATTGGTTTCTCGGGTCCTAAACCAATTTCCAAAAACCCGGGTGGCGACTCTATTTTCAAATCAAATCTGAAACCGGCGTGTGGGAGGTCGACCGTCCACAATCAATCCTCTAAATACAGGTTCTATTTCCTACACAATCTCCCCCAATCTCACATTCTTCAAAAGCCAACCCAACAGTTCTAAACTTGAACATGAGACTGATAAGTGTGGAGACTTTATATCCATCTCATAACAATTGGCAATGAGTGGAGAGGTCCCAACTCCCAACATATATTAAGTGATCACCCATTCCATTCCTAAGCAATGTGGGACTCTTGTTCCTTCACAATAAGCACTTCTTTGATAATTACACTCAATACAGAGGCGAACGTTGCCAAGAGTACACTGTCTACTATTCTTGCCCGAATAATCAAGTTCCTAAAGTGTGCGTTTTGTAGCAGACTGAATTTTAGTGATCCGTTCTCGTTATTCCCTTCTGATTTCTCTGTTGAATATGATGTGTCAAAGGAATGTCATGCGTGTCTGGCTGACAGTGGTCAGTGACTGCATGACACCCGATAATTCCAATGCTTTAAGGAGAGAGGAGGTACTATCATTTCTGGTTAGTTTAAGGCTTGTTCATTTCAGGATGTGCGAATTGAAATAACTTTAAATCCCATTCCTTTTCTTCCACCGTTCTTTGTAAACTTGTCTAACCAATATTTTTTTTTTTCTCAGTGACAATATTTGCACGAAGAAGTAACTTGGCATTGATTATCGGAACAGGTATCGTTCATGTGCTACATTAGCGTAATATCTTCACTCAAATGATAGCTAGCGAGATTTATTATTCCTAAAACTATTATCCATGTCTTACCATTTCATTGGAATTGTGCTTCAGCTGTTCCTAGTGTTGGGATTTTGATAATTTTGTCATTCTACATCATCTTCAAGAAACTCACACAAAGTGAATCCAAATTCTTTTGGAAAAAGAAGACAGAGAACTACCTAAACATTGAGGCATTTCTAAAGAATTGTGAGTCTCTTTCTGCAGAAAGATACTCTGATTCTGATATTAAGAAAATTACCAACTCGTTCAGAACTAACCTAGGTCAAGGAGGATTTGGTAGTGTCTTCAAAGGAGAGTTAAAAAATGGCTGTCTTCTTGCAGTGAAGGTTTTGGAAGGGTTGAAAGGCAATGGAGATGAATTCATTAACGAGGTTGCAACCATTAGTAGAACTTCTCATGTAAATATTGTGACTCTTCTTGGATTCTGTTTTGAGGGTTGTCATAGAGCTCTCATATATGAGTTCATGCCTAATGGATCTCTTGACAAGTTCATACATGATGGTGGCTCCTTGACATATCGCCAACTGGGTTGGGAAGCACTGTATCAAATTGTGGTTGGTATAGCCCGAGGGTTAGAGTACTTACACCGTGGTTGCAACACACGAATTTTGCATTTTGACATAAAACCTCATAATATTCTTCTAAATGAGGACCTCTGCCCAAAAATCTCCGATTTTGGCCTTGCTAAACTGTGCCCACAGAAAAATAGTATCATATCATTGGTGGGCGCCAGAGGAACAGCTGGCTACATTGCCCCAGAAGTATTTAGCAGAAATTTTGGTGGGGTTTCACACAAGTTGATGTGTATAGCTATGGAATGATGGTTCTAGAAATGGTTGGAGGAAGAAAGAATATCAGTGTCGAGGTTGATCATACGAGTGAAATATACTTTCCACATTGGGTATACAAGCGTCTTGAGCTAGATGAAGAACTTGGATTGCATGGCATTATGAATGATGAGTCACATGTAAGTGCAAGGAAGATGATTATAGTTGGCCTGTGGTGCATACAAAATGATCCTTCACACCGACCATCAATGAGTAGGGTAATGGAGATGTTAGAAGGGACCGCGGAGCCTTTACAAATCCCACCTAAGCCCTTTTTGTCTTCTCCCTCCAGAGCACCTATGGATTCATCCACTACACATGTCATGACATTGTGATGATGCATGCATCCTTCTACTGGAAAAAGCAAAATGTGGACTCCCGTAATCTCAAAGTGCACAAGTGAAATTAGGTAAGTCTGTATCTCTTAAACATGGTAAGTTTGTAATCCCCGAACAAGAAACAATGAGGCTTCTAATGTGAAAGTTGAACCAATAGTTTGTATGTTCTTATTTGGCATGTATTTGAGGCCCATAGTTTGTTTGCAGTTTCATGTTCTTTGCACAAGTGTCAAACTTGACTCGTGTCAAGACCTACTACTGTGTGAAAGTAGAGTCAAATTTAAGTGTAGGGGTTAGTAGAAAGACAAATAGAGCTAGATTGTTGGTCAACTTATTTGATTCATGACAAAGCATTTAGATTGGGATACAACTATCGAAGGAGATTAAAGGTCTCAATTAGACCCCTTTTTTCCAAGTAGTAATTTTCACTTTAGAACAGTTCACCTCGTTTTCAAAAGCATTTTCCTTATGTTATCCCATGATCAACAGTACCTTAACAAGTTCGGATAAGTCATCAATGACAATATCTGTATGTAATTCCATAGGAATGTATCTACACCTGATGATTAATTCTGAAGTTTAGTTTTCACGAATCTCAGAAAAGTTTGTCTATCAATTTGTGTACCTTCTTCTCTCTCTCTCTCTCTCTCTCTCTCTCTCTCTCTCTTTGTGGATAGTTGCAGTAACATATTTCACATGAATATTCTTTTCAATTCTCAACATTGCTGTTCACCGGAAAAAATTTCATAGAATTCAAAGAGTTAATCGGGAAACTTTCTAGGAACAGTTAGTTCTAAACCTTTTTCAAGATGAAGGTTTTTGGGCTATTTTATACATTAATAGAAAAAACCAGTCTCGCAATAAGAATCAGAACTTCCCCAGAGAACAACCAACAAAAAGTAATTGAAGTTGCCAAATTTGTGAAATAGAATGCTAAAAAAGTCTGCATGTAATTATGAGGGGTAAATGCCGTATGTGTACCTTTTGAATGCGCCATCATCCTAACTGCATATCCTGACACGTGCTCTTCGATAATTGCAAGATAGAAACTCACCCAATTTCTAATGTAAGTAGTGTCGCATTGGATGTACAATTTTTATTTTGTAGACTGGACTCTATATCTCGAACACATTTCCCGGTTATGCTATTCTTCTTTGGAACTCCTGGAGTGTGGGTAAGTGTTTCTCAGGTTTCAAATCAAGTGGAACTCATGGGCAAGCTTAGAGAGCTTACTTGATGAAAGAATATTGCCCCAAGCTCATTGTCTCGCGATTGTTCTTGTAGTTGTCTTTGCACTTGCCCCTTACAGTAACTTCATACCATGGCTATATCAAGGCATTTTTTTTTATATTGGAAAATAAAATTCATTGATCACAAGGATAAAAATAAAAATACCACAGGATAAAATGCCCCTTTTTCACTGAAGTAGATGGTACTCCTGAGGAAACCTGGGTCAATTTTCCACGCTAAGATCAGAACTCTTTCACCCTGTTTGGCAGTCGGATTTGCATCTGCCTTGATTTGCAAATCCCGGTCCCACGCCTAATGAGATGTTTGGGTAACAAATTCTGGGGTGGATTTGCCAATCCGGGTGGCCTCAAATCAGGGAGGAAGGGTCGTTAGCTTAGTAAATCCGGGGCAAGTGAATATGATTTTGACAAAAGTACCCCTCACTTGTAAGTGTCAGGACGTTAAAAAAACACCCCTATTGATATCTAATTGAGCTGATTTTTTACATAGACGTTCAAAATATTAAATAAACATATTCGAATAAAAATTAGCTCAATCGGATACCGAAAACCGGTAGAATATTTTGTGAGTTTGTTAGTAGAACCCACACTTGTAAGTGTCAGGCTGTTAAAAAACACTCCTATTGATACCCGATTGAGCTAATTTTTTATATGAACGGTCAAAATATTAAATAAACACATTCGAATAAAAATAAGCTCAATCGGATACCGAAAATCGGTACAAGTATTTTGTAGTTTGTTAGCCTTGTAGGAGTGTTTTCTTATTGTTAAAATATTAAAATATTACCATCTTATTGTTTCTTCCTCATTTTTATCTTTTTAAACTTTTGTTAGTTTTGTGTTTTATTTTTTATTAAACATTCGTAAATACATTACTAATTTTTGTCGAATTCTTTTTTCTGGAAATATTATTTTTTAACATCTAATATATTATTTTATATTTATGTATTTATTTTGTATTTATTCTAATTATTATGTATTTAATCTTATTATAATGAAATTAATAAACTAGGGGTAATTAAGTCATTTGGCCTCTTATCCTATCATATCCACCCTCCAAATCTCCCTTATCAAAAAACCATCCAAACACCTCATTACAAATCCACCATTCTTAGGAGGTGGGCCCACCCTCATTACAAATCTACCCAAAATCATCTCCGACATCCAAATGGGGCGTTTGAGTTCTCAAATCTTAACATACACGAGTTCAGTACTCACGAGGAAACTTAAATGGGATTCTTGATGAAAAAACAAGAGATTTCAAGACGCATCTTTGGAACATATTGAAATGTTGTTTTGGTGGCATTGACAACAATTCCTAGAATTGAGTGGTTTATGCATCTTTGTTAATATGCCTGTTTCATGTTCCCTTGTTTAGTCTAGCCTTGTTGTTTCCAGAAAAAATATGTTTAACGGTCTCCAAAGCATGTCCCAAATATCTAAAAAAATGGTTTTTGCTTTCTCATTCACTCCCCCACCACCTACGGCCACTGCCCACCTCCAAGCCACCACCTCTGGTCACCCCCACTGAATACCACTACAGCTTCTCCCCACCTCTAGCCGACCACAAGGTTACTAAAGCTTCTTGGCTTCTAAACAGCTACTGTACTTGGTGGGACTTCAGCGCTTCCACAAAGGTGTTTGTACACTCAAAATAAACATGAAGTCAGCAGACTATAAAAAAAGAAAAATTGCTTTGCGTTGTGCTGCGTCTGGAAAGCCGTTGGTTAGAATCCCCCAAATTGAGAAGGCAAACTTACCCAGGGAAAAATGAACTCTAAATTGCTCAGAAGCTCAAAATCAATCCCATTTTGAACAAACTGTGGTTAGAACTGGTCATCAAATGATCAGCTATTAAAATCCAAACCAAAACTGTAAAAGTGTGGTCTCTGTTTGAGCCTTTCCAGCCTTTAGGCAAATCTAACTGTAAGTACAAGTGTAAATGCATAGTTGTAATTGTTGAAAAGTAAACTTGAGCAAGTGAAGCAAGTGGCTCAGCAGCCCATAGCAAAAAACGTGGAGAACTGTTCACTATCATGCCCGAAGACTTTTGCACTTAAGTGATAGTATTTGTGATTTGTTCAATAAATGTGAGGTTATCTTTTATTTGTCCTTTTATATTGTTAAGCCTATAAATAGGTTTGTGATCTGATTGTGTAAGTATGCAACTACGAGTGATCAAAATGTGTGAGAAAAGTGTGTAAAGAAATTCAGTTTCTCAGAGTGTTTGTGAAATAGTATAAATGTGAGAGAATTTGTTTGATAATCCTCTGTTTGCCTCAGTGGTATAGAGCTTCAGGCTCATCCGGAAAAAAAACACACAAATCTGTCACCTTTGTGTTCTACTGTTGTAGCCCCAAAAATTCAATTCACTCAAAATAAAATTTTTGAGTGCAGATTCCAAATCGTCTCAGCCACACGAGTCGATTGATTTTGAGTCCCACCTAGACGCTGCCAAATTCTCCGGCGACAAAATTGAACCTGAAGTGTTCTTCTTCAAAGTTTGATACTTGAAAGTATTCATCTCACCAAGACGAGTGTAGCACCGTCCAGCACAAACCCATCCATCACGTGCCGCTGCTTCCGTTCGTCTTCCAAGCTGTTCATCTTCCTCGGCTCCGGCGAGCCGATCCGTTCTACCGAGACGAAAGTAAAACCGTCTCATCAGACACCAAACAGGTTGCCTCACGCTACCGTACGAAGCTCGAAGCTTTTGCGGTGTACTTTCACCGTTGAAAAGAAGAATTGTTTCTCTGCCTTTGGTTTCAACGAAAAGGATCCCTTTTAAGTTGGTTAGCTATTCAAAGGCTACCTACCAAGAGAAGTATTAAAAGTAAGTGGGCCCCTTGAATTATTTTTTACCTGGTGAGACTTTCAAAGGGTGAGTTCTCCAATGGATTTTATCAAAAATTTGATAAAATCAAACCACTTGATTTTATCTATTGGTGAGGAGAGTTGATAAAATCTATAGATTTTTGAGATTTTTTAATGCAAAAATCTACAGATTTTATCAACTCTCTTCACCAATGGATAAAATCAAGGGCTTGATTTTATCAAATTTTGATAAAATCCATTGGAGAACTCACCCTCTGTGAAGAAATAATCCCAAGGCCGAATTGATTTTCTTCAAGTGGGGTCATTCCACTTATTTCAAGTGGGGTCGTGTGCCATTTAATTTTTCGAGAACAGATTTCTAATTTGAAGACCCGATGGCCAGCGGAAGTGCACAAGCGCTTATTCCAAAGCTCACTAAGGACAATTATGATAATTGGTGTATCCAAATGAGAGCACTATTGGGTGCTCAAGAAGTCATGGAGATAGTCGAAAATGGGTTCGAGGAACCTGCCTCAAAAGAAGCAGAAACAGCTTTAAAGGAGGAATAGAAAACAACGCTCTGTGCCGTGCGAAAGAAGGATTGCAAAGCCAAGTCCATCATCTACCAAGGACTTGATGAGATGACGTTCGAGATCATCGCTTCCGCTACATCTTCCAAAGAAATTTGGGAGACGCTGCAGAAACATACAAAGGTGCCGACAAAGTAAAGAATATTCACCTTCAATCTCTACGAGGCGAATTCGAGTCTTTACGGATGAAATCCTCAGAATCTATTTCTAAGTATTATGGTCGAATCATGACGGTTGCAAACCAGATGAGAAGAAACAGAGAAGCTCTCACAGATACGAGAGTTATAGAAAAAAATCCTCCAATCGTTGGATACGAGTTATAGAAAAAATCCTCCAAGCTCTCACAGACAGAGTAACTGATTCCAAAAACCTTTCAAGATTACACAAAGGCGACACCACCACCGGTTCCAATGCCGGCACAGCCACCGGCTTAGGAGTCTCCACTGGCCTACTGCCTCGGCTTTCCTGCTCCCTTTGAACTGAATTACCCTTTACAGAAGTATAGTGGTTAACAACCGTGACGTCACTGCTTGACCAAATCCTAGACCTAAATTAATGGGTTGCCCCAAGCGTAGGGCTGAGACCGGTGTAGCATAATACCCGGTAACACCGGAATCGAATCCACAGGGACGGTAGAGAGTGCTTAACTAAAAACTCGGGTTGTGAGATTTGAAACGGCTCTTAGGTAGCCACCCCTTGTAATTTGATGGGAGAATTAACTAAACTAAAGAGAATTTGGTTTTGCTTAAACTATTTAAAAACAAGTACGGTCGTAGGGTTCATAACACCAGTGACCAGGTCCAGACAGTTCCGCTCCGTTCGGTGTTCTAAAAACGTTTGATTTTAGAGAGAAAAAGGTCCCCGAAAGATGCGAATCCTCGTGGTCGCCGTTTACCCATGTACAGCGAAGAACAAGTTTTGGTCCCCCGTTCCCCACGTTACATGGGCTCCGACAATGCCCGGATACGTCCAACGAAAGCACTTTAGTAACCTAAAATTGCCTTTCCCGTTATTAATTCTGGAAATAGGAGCAAGAACACACCCAGCCCTGGTCACGGCGTGTTAATCACCCCGCGACCATACCTATGGAACTACTCACTCATGATAGCTTGAACAAATAACAGGAATCTGAAATAAAGCATGCTTTTCTAATTGAATACGGATTAAAACAAAGGATTCGAACTCAGATCACGGACAAACTCCCGTGAACTGAGATTAATAGATATAAAACAGAAAGTTACCGAAACAATACTCGAATTTGTGAACAAAACTTCCAAACTTCAATGCAAAAGTCTCCGGAAAGTAGAATCTCCAGAGGAAATAATCGGCTGCTAATTCGGAGCAAAGAAAACAAAGTTGTGAACCCTAATTCAGCCTCAAAACGAGGTATTTATCCCTTCCCGAAGTCAGAACACGTGGCAAGTCAACCGCTGACTTTTAAGCCGCTCGGTATCGATACAGCTAAAAGCCTATATCGATACCCAACATTCTGTTCGCGTAATGAGCACTTGGGTATCGATACAGGAAAACCCCTGTATCGATACCGAGACCTTCATAATGCTTTTCCAGCTTGTATGGTCGTCCCTACTTGGGTCCCACCGGTTCCCAGCATGCCCAATGTCATGTGTCCACTTTACGTGCTCCTCCGGCCCGTTTCCTACAAAACAAACACAAGACAACACCGCATCAAGTGGAAAATGGAATAAATAGCGCCTCTAACGCGCTAATTCGCCCTACTTAGGCGCTTATATCTATGACATTGCGCGTCTATCAGTCACTCTGAGCTCTACGGAGAGGATCTTGGCTCTGCTTATTCTGATGGTTCCTTAGAGCCTTGGCCGGATTGTAAAACCGATCCTCCCACGATTTCTTCCGACTTGCAATCCAGCCCCCAACATCTTCAAATTCCAACACCAACAAAGGGCCTCAATAAACCCTAAATTCACCACCTCATATTAAACCCTAGACCAAGGATACAATGACATAATCCAACCAACCTCAATATGTTACTTTCCCTACAAATTGACGGAGGTCTATCAATGTTGAACCGGAGCGGTTCGGCTGAAGATACTCGTAAGGTGAATACAAGAGATCAAATTAGCCGATTGGTGTCGACAAATTTTGGGGATATGAGGAAACCCTAACAATGTTGAAGCAGATCGAAGGGGATTTTCTTTATATATCGGTTATGGTCTTTATGAATATGCGTCTATATATATGTATATATAATTGATGTAGTTTGTAATGTTGCGTGAATGAACCAAGCCTTGGTGATGTAAGGGAAACAAAAAAGGGTTCCAAATTGAGAAGGCTGATAATGTCCGGAGGTAGGAGAGAGAGAGAGAGAGGATGAAAACCAGACACTGAAATGGATGGGAAAAGTAGGAAGAGAACAATTTCGAAATTGATGGTTTTTTAATTGAGGGCATTGGAAGATTAAAGATGAGGATCAAGTACCACGTGGTATCCGTGTGCGCAATCTGAGCCATCCAATTTAATTTTAAATAGTCCGAATTATGGAAAGACAGGAGAGAGAGATTTTGATCTGGGCCGTCCAATGTACTTTTACACGGTGCAGAGGCAATTTTCGGATACCACGTAGACTTGGCCACGTGGTACCCATTGAATATCCAAAAAAAATTCAAAATATGAGATATGGTTATTTTAATGGAGCGGTGCGTGAGTTGATAAGACAAAGTTACCCCTGGTGAGAGGTTTGGTGAAGAGAGGTGAAGCTGGGAATTAAAGTTTTGATTGGGGTTATTGTTGGGGATTATGGTAAAAAAAGGGGTCACCGACCAATGATTTGTTTTGTTTGTGAAAGGCTTATCTGATAGCCGGGGGGAGGATCGAGGAGGGGGAGGGAAGGGGCTGTGATTGGTGGGTGTTGGGAGATAGGAGATGACACGTGCGAGGGAAGTGGGGGACACGTGCACGATGGGTTTTGGGGCAGTGGTGGTGCGGGGAGTCGCTTTCTTATCTCTCTCCTCTTTGATTGTCCCGATGGTGTTTGGGGATTGATCGCGTCGTGAGACCAACGGACGCGGCTGGCTGTAGTCGTCGATTCACGCATCCACGTTTGACCTGATTCGATTCACTTAGATTTAAAATAAAATAAAATAACACGTACACAACCGCCGTCCACAAAACGATGTTGGCCTTGTTCGTTTCCCTGTTTAGTTTTAGTTTTAGTTTTGATGACATCATCATTTCCCTAATTTTCTCTCTATCTATCTCCACTCATTACACCTGCTGACATCATCAAAACTAAACTAAACTATCTAACCAAACACAACCGTTGTTTTGGATCCCAATTCCAAAAATAGAAAAAAAAATTGAAAACACAAACCACTCTGAAAATAAACCCTTCCCCCAAACTAGCGTTGTGCCCATTTAATGCACGGGAACAAAAAAAATTACATTGACATTTTTTTCGTCCTCTGTGTATCGAATAGGTGTAGTGCTATTTGATGAAAAAGATAATTGATAAAAAAAAAAAATACATTTGCGTTTTTGCCGGCCTCGTGTTTTTAACGGACACAACTCTAGTTGATAAAAATATTGTATTACATTGGTGGTTTTTTCCAGCCTGTATATTGAACGGACACGAATTAAAATCCTGTTTAAGACTGAAACCACTTAAGAAAAACACAGTCTATGGATTCGAATATTTTCTTACAATAACTTTTTGTTGTTTTGCAACTACTAGTACTAGATAATAAAAAATAAAAAAAAACTTAGAATCAAATACGTTGTATAAATGTGATTTTTTCACTGAATTGCACACATTTGTTCTACTTGATGTTTTACAAAATTGTTCTAACAAATTAAGTTTTTTTTTTAAGCTCTAAAACATGAATAATTCGGATAATGTTGTCAACCTTGAGACGAAGTACATAAGGGCGTGGTTTTCACCCCATGGTCTTTACACAGGCCTTGGATTCTTTGTCTCGTAGCCCTTGTAAAGTTGCGTGTCCACCATTTGCCTCCGTCAATTCCCGATATCTCCAGCTCAAGAGCTCTTCAAATGTCTGATACATTTTCATTTCCTTCTCTCTTATCTTTCTCTGTTCTCATGATGCTCCCCAATTTAATCGATCCATTGTTATCAGGAATGCTGATGAGAAAATGGAAATTTAGGACCAAAACTTATCTAAACGCAAACCTAGATTTTTGGATATCCAATCATGTTGCATCCAAAGTTGCACATGAATGGTTTATGGTTTCTTTATTGGAACATTTGACACCTAAAAATTAGCTCTCATAGATTCTCAATTGTATTGGTAAACTACAAACTCTAAATTACCCAAAAAAAAATATATCTTTCATTTTTACCACCTAAAATAAAATACTTTCAATTAAAGGATTTTGCGCAAGATGTAACGGGGATTTGGGGCCAAGTATTTAATTAACCTATATATCGAGTGAAGAGGATGTAGGAGAGTTGGTGAAGGTGAGGACTGTGACGACATTGCATGCTTGGTTTGACTAACGGTTGAGATTTTGTTATGGACACGTGATACTATTCAAAGACTGGTACGAAAATATTTGGGTTAGAAATAGGGGACAGTTAATCTCGGGCCCTCTACACCTTGCATGATTAACCTTTTCCCCTTTAAAACATTCTTACCAGTCTAAATAGATTTTACCTCAATTTATACTTAAAAGTTCATATTTAATTTTTACAAAATAGATTATGTCAAACTCTTATTTTAATTCTAATCATTATTGTCTTTTACTCCACCTTTTAACCCCAACTCAACTCGGTATAATGGAACAGTACATTTTCAAATCATCGTGATTGCCACTTTCCTTGTCAAATCTATCGGTGGTGATTTTACATTTTCAATGGAGATATTAGTAAGGTGTTGCGTCTCTCTCTCTCTCTCTCTCTCTCTCTCTCTCATTCTACTCATTAGTGAGTTGAAATATCCTGGCAACATAGTACTATGAGTGACAAGTAATTCACACCTTATTCGGTTTGGGTCTCAAACCCGCCGGCACGGTCCCCAATAAAATTTTCTTCATATCTCTTTCTACTTAGGGGGTGTTCCACTAACCCAATTTTTTGAAAAAACTGATTTTTCTCGGTTTTTTTATGTGATGTGTTGTGAGGGAATGATCTGTCTCGGTGTTTGAAAAAAAATAGTTTTTTGTTAATGGAACACCCCCTTATTACCCCCAAAAACCTCCCTCAAAACCCAAACCAAACAAAGTCTCAAGGAAATAGCGTAAAGTAGCCAATTCCTCAATGAATTACGGAGTATATGACAAGATGACAAATGAATGCTTCATCCAGTCAAGACAGAGCGCACGAGTAAGGGGGTGTTCCACTAATAAAAAACAGTTTTTTAAAAAGACATTATATAAAAAACCGTGAAAAGTCAATTTATTCAAAAACACCCTTAGTGGAACACCCACTAAATGCAACAACATCTACACACGCATGGTCCGTTCATTAATATTCTACGTAACTGACTAAGCATAAATCGAACGTATTGGCTTACTACAAGATTAAGGCCTAGTTTTTTAAAAGATTTTATAAAATCACCCTTGATTTTATCAAAGAAACTCAGCCTAAACACAATCAACAAGTCATGTGAATAAGTACCCGTTTACTCCAAGTTTCATGCTCCGTTTATTGGGTGCACATAACATGTTTGGTTTCCTATTTTTGCAAAACGTGCAAAAAGTTTTAAAAGGGCTAAACCCGAATTTTGAAATATATCATCTTTTCACTTACATTAACTGCTTTTAACAATTTTAGTCTTTTTGCCACTTTTAGAAAAAATGGAAAACCACCCCTTAGTCTCAAATATGGGAACACATATTATCTAAAGAGCTTGTGTAAATGATCTAAATACAAAACTGACTAATTGCGCTTTACAAGACATGTCATTCTCTTACAATACACCAACTTAAAAACTCAATTAAGTCAATGCTTAACTTAAAGTCGGATGTTGGAAATTAACTATGTTGGAATTTCGAATTAATTATACGTACTCATACAAATTGATTTGGACAGGTAATCCAACATAAGCTCATTTTTCCGCGGATCAGAACCTTATTTTCCTAATCCATTTAAACATAAAACATATACTCAACTTTAAAGACTCTGCAGTGCAACAAATGTTTTACACTGTGCAACACAGATTTGAAATTCCTACGGCTAAAACACCTTTGGAAGAGTTTTAATTAAATCCAAACCGTTGAAAACACCTTTTGAAGGCTGAAATACTTCGCTTTACAGTGCAACATATTTGCTGCAGTCCTCTATCCCTGTTTCCTATGCAAAGATGGGCATGTGAGGTCCATTTCAGAGTCCAATAAAAATAATTTAAATTGGTCATTATCAATCAACTTATCAGATAGAGTAATTGTAAGTGTTTTTTTTTTAACATGGAGTAATTGTAAGTGTTTACATACCATATATGCGATGATTTTACAAGCATTCTCGCTTCCAAATCCATTTAAAATTTATTCCATTCAAGCATTACAAAAAATTTCGCGATTCTATATAGTATTTAGAAGTTTGAAAGAGAACAAAAAAATAAAAAAACCGCTTCCAAGTGCTTAGAGGACTTATTAAGAAAAAGAAAATATAAGAGAACTTTAATATATAAGTAACAACTAACAATCTCAAATATACTTAAAAGTTATAAGGAAAATTCTAAAATTAGCCCAATTGACTAACATTAAGGCTTAAAAAGTGTATTGACATGTGTAAAAAATGTATAGGATTGTGTGAAAGTATATAGAAAAGTGAAAAAGTACTTTGAAACTTGTGGTTTTTATTTTATTTTCTTGTTGCCTTATTGTCAGCCTAGTGAGCTGACAATAGAAAACCCCTCGAAAGGATGCCCAAAATGTGGATCAAAGTCTCACAACTGCTGTCCCATGGCACACAAAAACTCCCCGAAAGGATTCTGACAGGGAAATGGTTACAATACACACTCATTAAAAGTGTGTACCATATATACCTATTGTATGGTCTATATTGTGTCACCTCATTGACAATCGTAACATTGTTTAGTTTTTCTTAACTTTTTAGCAATATAATTCGTAACATTTTCTAT
Source organism: Vaccinium vitis-idaea (assembly GCA_963854785.1). Classification (NCBI taxonomy): domain Eukaryota; kingdom Viridiplantae; phylum Streptophyta; class Magnoliopsida; order Ericales; family Ericaceae; genus Vaccinium; species Vaccinium vitis-idaea. The sequence goes on from OY978224.1 coordinate 26,270,667, forward strand.
GATTCGTAATATTTTGGTATGTCTCGTAACTTTTATGGGGGAAAAAAATCGTAACTTTTATAAAAAAAAATTTGTAACTTTTGTAGAGGTGTGTATGACACACACCCAAATAAGGGGTGTGTATTGTAGCATTTTCCTTCTAACAGAGTTAAACATAGTCAAAATGAATTTCGCAGGTGAGTTATTTGGGCGACGTGGCAGCAGTTGGTAGGACACCAAAGACGGACACCAAATGGGGACAGCAGATCCGGAGGAAATTTGCGAGGCTCAATTTCCACGACACAGTTGTGACATACAAGGAGCCTCGAGACCACGTGGAAGTGTTCCAGGAAGAACATGGATAATTTTTCATTGACAGCAGATAATGGAATTTCAGCACTTCCATTCATCTCGTCATAAGGTTTTTCAAAATATATTACTGATATTGTTCGAGGCAATGCTGAGTCAGGATTTTCTATAAAAGTCAAACATTTTATTTTTGTCATAAAATGGGAAAAACGTCGTTTCGTGCCATAATTTTCTGCATCTATTTCCACAACATCACTTTTCCAACCATTAACGTTTAGAAAACCTTCCAACCCCATTTTCAATAATCACACACTAAAAACTGTTTACTTTTCATACAAAAACGAGGACCATCCAAAATTTTCCGCCACACCTTCTTTACCAAATTGTGAGGGGTGATAAACTTCAAAATCAATGGAAATTTTGGATAATCCTTACAGCATAACCTCATGGATTAATGGATAATGCCTCGTGGAAAAAAGGGCCAAGAATGAGACAGTTTTCCAACGTTTTTGTTTTGTTTCGAGTGGTGACCCCATCTTATCCAAACTGTCCCATAACATCATTTAGGCAGCCAAGGTTTATTCCAGTTGGATAGCAGGTTTGGGTTTGCTCTTCATACGATTGATTAGGGTTAGATTCTTGTAGTCAGGTATACAAGAAAATAATTTCTGGTGAATTCCGTAAGCTCTGTTCATTTGCTAAAAATGTTATACGAGAAAGTTAATTTTGAGAAAAGTGAACTGAAGAGTAAATGAAAGAGAAATTTACTTTCACATGAGTGTTCATTTGATAAAGAATGTTTCGAGGAAAGTGTAATTGGCGGGAGCAAACTTTTCTACGATATATAATTCAGTCCTTTTTGCAGGATGTATTTTGTGGGAAAGTGAGTCCCAGTATGAAAAATAATTGTGGGTCCCATTATTTCCCCTGTAACTGAACACCTCAAAAGTTATGTGAAAGTTGATTTTCCCATAGTTTTCCATACTTTCTTGACAATTGAATGAGGCCGTAGTCTCTACGTATATGGCTAGCTTTGACCGAACTAGAGAGAGAAATAGTCCAGGTATGTGTAAGTTGATCCAGACACTAACGACTGTTTAAAGGTTGGTTATAACTTGTGATCGCAGATTATTCCTTTGCGAGGTGAGTATGGGCCCTAACCCTAGGGTTGGTCCATTTTTGTTCAATCTAATGGGCAGGAGTCTGATCCATGTTTTAAGCGTCTTACCCAAGTACAAGAATAGATCTCAATTGGGCTTAATGAGGCCGGACTCTTAGCTAGAGCTCATAATGGGCCTCCGTCAACAACCCAATTTGGAAGGCTTTAGAAAGGTATAAATAGGGCGCACTTAGCAAGGGTTTGAGAGATCTCTGCTCCAATTCTCTCACAGCAATGGCGAAGAAGAGGGCGAGACAGCAGAATCCAGAGCCCTTCCTTGGCGACGACAGCGCCATTACTGTCTCCAAGAAACGGCATAAACCTCCCAAACACCACCAACATGAACATAAGGCACCTCTCTCTCTCTGCTTACCGTATCGTATGTTCATAAATGATGTGTGTATGTATATGCAGCTTATATCGTCGGGTACGAGTTCGAAGATATTGAAAGAAACTCTGATTCAGCAAAAAGAGATAATCGAGGAGAAATGGAGAATGAAGGGAAAACCACTAATAACTTGGTATTTGCTGAAGAGCCGGCGACTTTTTTGGAAGAGGAGGATATCAACGACTTCGGTGGATTCTTGGAAACTCAAAGCCACTTTGGAGGTTACGAGGTGAGTTTGATGTCTCTGAGTTTTACAGGCTGTGTTCGTTTCCCGGTTTTAGTTTAGTTTTAGTTTTGATAACATAATCATTACCCTCATTTGGGTCATGCTACAATGCGCACCCTCTAAAAATTACTCAATATGAGATTTTGTGACTCAAAATATGAGATTTTATAGCTCTAAATATGAGATTTTGTGGCTGGAGATACGAAATGCATATGGTATGCACACTCATACGAATAGTCACAAAATCTCATATATTTCCAGAAAATCTCATATTTGGAGCCACACAATCTCATATTGGATCCATGCGGACTTTGCTACAGTGAGTGCGGACTTGCTACAGTGCGTGCGGACTTGTGCGGACCTCATATTTGGAGCCACAAAATCTCATATATTTCCAGAAAATCTCATATTTGGTGCCACAAAATCTGATATTTTAATTCACAAAATCTCATATTTGGTGCCACAAAATCTCATATTTTGAGTCACAAAATCTCATATTTGGTGCCACAAAATCTCATATTTGGAGCCACAAAATCTCATATAATCAATGGTCAAAGGTGGCACAAATCCCCACACGTCATACGTGGCGCAATCTCGGCTGTCCATCCGTATGGGGTGCATACTGTATGTCATATCATATTTGGAGCCACAAAATCTCATATTTGGTGCCACAAAATCTCATATTATCTCATATTTGGTGCCACAAAACTCATATTTAAAGCCACAAAATCTCATATGGGGGGGTGTACATTGTAGCATGCCCCTGTAACCCCTCATTTCTCTCTCTATCTCTCTCCACTCATTACACCTTTTTACGTCGTCAAAACTAAACTACCAAATGAACACAGCCACAATCTTTTCGTTTATTATTCGTGAATTTCTATTTATCCTTGATTTCGGTTCGCTTGAAAGGTGGCAATGGAATATAAGAGAAATGAACTTTTGGATTGGCTCTTCTGCCATTGCCTCCAAACTACTGAATTAGTTTAGTCAATTAGGCCAAAGTTTGGAACTCGAAGTAGTGTTAGAGGTATCTCCAACCCAATTCTTCATTTTGAAGAATGAAGATTACATTTTTTACTCAAAATGTCAAAAGTGTATCCTATAGAAACATTACTATTTATACACACTTCAACAAGAATTCTTCATTTCCATCTCTACTTTTCAAAATTTCTCTTCAATTTTTTCAAATATTATAAAATTTGTTGATCACACAATTACAAATTATGTGCACTTTAAAGTAAAAATTAGATTTGCAGAATGTTCTTAGTTTGAGAGAATGGTGTTCTTCCTATATGAAGAGTCGAAATTAGTTCTTCATTTTGAAAAATGGAAATTACGTATTGTGGAGAGCACAAAACCTTCATTTTGAAGATTTGACTAATGGTTTTGAGGAAATGAAGGGTTAGTTGGAGATGCATCTGTTTGGTACGAGGGACTTTGTGAAAATTAGAAGCAATAACGGGGGAAAGAATTCCCTCTCGTGTTTTTTTTTTTATCGGAAAAAAACAATTTCATTAGATCAAAAACCAGAACAAAGGATATGGCTGAGCTCAGCTGGGATTAAGGAAACCCAGTTCTGAGGAAGCAATCCTGAAACAAAAGAGGCCACCCAATGGGTGACTCTATTCACTATCCTAGGAATCCATGAAACACATAAACTGAGGCTTTTAACAAGAGATCTAATATCCTGAATTATGCACTCACACTCCCAAGGAGGGTCTAATTCAGAAACACTAAGACAGATGAGCTCTCTATTATCACTTTCTATTTGCATAGAATGAAGATCCACAGCTTTAGTCATTAGGCATGCTTCACGTAGAGCCAGTGCTTCACAAACTAGAGCAGAAGGGCCAGTCACCTTGAACTTCCTGCCATCAATAATTTCACCCTTATGATTCCTTATTACCACAGCACCAGAGCCATCCCGAGTATCCCTATTCCAGGAAGCAACACAATTAATCTTCACCTGATCCTTATCTGGTGGCTGCCATTTAACTGCAACAGAGGGGAAATTAGAGGGGCTAGAAGGGTAGCTAGTATTCGGGACAGGCTTGAGCATAAGTGTTTGGATTTCCTCCCAGGCTTGCTCCATATTCAAGGCTATACACTTGATTGCAATAGGTTTACCTTGAAATCATTTCTAGCTTTCCAGATGCCCCAACTTGCCATTGCCACCCTGCCTAGGAAGATCTTGATGTGGTTTTTATCAGACTTGCTCTCCAGAACTTCATTCATCCATTTCAGAATCGAACTGTTGTCCCATTGAAAAACCTCTGAAAGGTTAATAATATCCCAAACTCCCTTGACTGCCCTGCACTGAAATAGAAGATGTTCTGTTGTTTCCACTGTTTTGAGACAGATCGGACAAAGAGGGGTCCTAGAACATTTCCTCTTATACAAGTTTTCCTTGGTTGCAAGAATATTCCTGCAAGCCCTCCACCAGAAGTGCTTGACTTTTGGAGGGATACTGAGATTCCAAATAGATTTCCACAATGAGGGAAGAGGTTGGAAAGATGGAGAGGAGTTTGAGCTAGAGCTGTTATGTCCGGAAGATCTAGCGAAATGGTACCCACTCTTAACAGAGTAGATGCCATTTTTGGAAAAGTGCCAAATCATCTTATCAGGTTCATCAAGCTTAGACAAGGGTATGGCAGTGATAGCTTTTACCTCTTGCCCCGAAACACAATGCCTTAATTTTTTAATGTCCCACTCTTTGCTAATGGGATGTATAAAAGAGGCAACCAAGGCTTGTTCATCTGTAGTTCTTGTAGAGGACTGAATTTGGAAATTATGAAGTGAAGGTACCCACTTATCTGTCCAGAACTTGACCTCCTTGCCTGATTTAATCTGCCATCGAAGACCTTTTTGCAACAGCTCTCTCCCTTGACATAGACTACTCCATACCCAGGATGGTCTAGCACCCCTTGAGGCATTCAAAAAATTTGTTCTTGGAAAGTAAATCCCCTTTAACATTCTGACCCAAAAAGCATTAGGATTAGTAATAATTCTCCAAGCTTGTTTAGCCAGCAAGGCTAAGTTGAAATCTCTGTGGTCTCTGAACCCCATTCCCCCCTTCCATTTGGGCTTGCACAAATCTTCCCCCTTGAGCCAATGAATTTTAGAATCCTTAGGATCTCCTGCCCACCAAAACTTCCGTGTATATGAGTTGAGTTTGTTGCAAAACTGAATAGGGAGAAGAAAACATGACATTACATACGTAGGAATGGCTTGAACAACTGACTTAATCATGACTTCTCTCCCTCCATAAGAGAGTTCCTTGGCTTTCCACCCTTGCATTTTGTTAATAGCTCTTTCAATCAAGTAGGCATATGTGTCATATTTGGATTTGCCCCAGCATAAAGGAATACCAAGATACTTAGCGTCAGCCTTCATCTCCGCCATACCAACCTGGTCCATGACGGCTTTCCGTTTGTCAAGAGGTGTATTGGCTGAAAATTTTATGGAAGATTTCTCAAAATTAATGAGTTGGCAGAAGTAACTTCAAAGGATTTGATGGAATCCATGAGATTTCTCACCCCTTCAGTTGAAGGCTCCAGAAAAAGAAGAGCATCATCAGCGAAGAAAAGGTGGGAAAGATAAAGACAACTGCGCTTGATTTGAATGCCAGAGAATTTCTTGGATGATACCCCTCTTGAGATGAGTTTGGAGAGGACGTCCATAACCATAAGGAACAGATAGGGGGAAAGAGGATCCCCTGTCTCAGGCCTCTTTCCGGAGCAAATGAAAACCTCTTTTCGCCGTTCACAGTCACAGAGTAACAAACAGTGGTCACCACTTGCATTATCAAGTTAACCCAGCCCTGGTCAAATCCCATCCGTAACATAACCTTCTCTAGAAAATCCCATTGAACTCTGTCGTAAGCTTTGTTGAAGTCTAACTTGACTGCCAACGCTTGCTTTTTCCCCCTGCTATGGATCTTCAAGAAGTGGAATGCTTCATTGGCCACTATGATATTATCTTGGATCATTCTACCAGGCACAAATGCAGATTGGTTTGGGGAGATAATCTTATCCAGAACCAGCTTAAGACGATTAGCCAAAACTTTGCAAATAATTTTCATACTAAAGTTACACAAGCTGATTGGTCTAAATTGGGAAAGGCTTTCAGGATTTGCTACCTTGGGAATGAGCACGATATTAGTTTTGTTGAGTTCCCTTAGCAGAAATCCTCCATTAAAGAAACTGGACACTGCTTTACACGTATCCTCCCCCACTTCTTGCCAATATTTCTGAAAGAACATACCAGGGAATCCATCAGGGCCTGGTGCATTGAGAGGCCCCATTTGGAAAACAGCCTTCTTGATTTCTTCAGGAAGAATAGGTCTCATAAGCTTGGCATTCATATCAGGAGTTACACAGCTAGAGATGGCCTCCAGGGCCGGTTCCATATCCCTATCGCCTTGATCTTGGAACAGATTAGAAAAGTAATGAGCAATGCATCCATTTATCTCCTCCTCAGAGCTACACCAAACACCATCCTCCCCTTTAAGCCGAAGAATTTGGTTTCGTTGTCTTCTCTGAATGAGTGTGGCATGAAAAAAACTGGAGTTTCTGTCTCCGTAATTCAACCAGTTGACTCTTGAAAGTTGATGAAGGTACATCTCTTCCCTTAGGTGCACCTTCTCCATTTCCTTGATAATCATCCTCTGTGCACCCATGTTCTCAGAAGAAGGTTTTGCTAATTGAAGGTCATGAAGCTGGTTCTTAAGTTGAGCCAGCCTTTTCTTGTTGTTGCCAAACTCCTCTTTACTCCAATCAGTAAGAGCTTTTCTGCAAATTTTCAATTTTTTACACCAAATAAACATGTCAGAGCCATGAACAGGGGTATACCAAGTATTAGAGATTGTTTCGAGGCAATTAGGACTAGTAGTCCACATGGATTCAAATTTAAAAACTCTCTTAACTTTTTTGAGAGGAACGCAGCAATTGAGAACAACAGGTGCATGATCAGAACCGCAAATAGGTTCATGAAAGACTTGTGCAAAGGGGAATTTTAACCTCCAATCGGTGTTAGCTAAAGCTTTATCGATTCTCTCTCTGACATTAGCTTCACCCTCCCTATTGTTAGACCAGGTGTAGTGGATACCTTTATACTCCAGATCAATCAAGCCGCTATCAGAGATAAATTTATTAAAACATTCCATACGGTTACTATTAACAGCTCGACCGCCTTGTTTATCCCAAATTGACCCAACCTCATTAAAGTCCCCAATGCACAACCAGGGACCCCTAAAGTTGGTCCCAAGGTTTTGAAGCTCATTCCAAAGCTGAATTCTTTTGTTAAAAACAGGATCCGCATATACACATGTAAGCAGCCAAGAAGGAGAGGGAGTGGAATTAGAGATAGTAGCAGCAATGACATTCTTAGAACTGGATAAAATGGAGATGGTTACCTCAGATGTCCACCAAAGAGCAAGGCCCCCCGAGAGACCTATTGGCTCCACATACAAAGACCCACTGAACTGCAATTTCTTTCGTATACCTTCCAGCTTATTCGATTTATTTTTGGTCTCCATGAGGAAGACCACCCTAGGGCGATGCGAATGAGGTGAGAAATGTTGAGAAAGAGGGAGTTCAGTGAATAAGAACTCTCTTGAAACCAGTATGTTTCTCACAAAGAGAGTCTGATTTGGCAAAACAAAAAAGTTGTGATTTTGCTTTTGTATATTGAATGAAAACCGAGATTGCTCATCGAAAACTATACCGAGTTACCATAATCCTTTTGCTCTATATCTTTAGTTTAATTTGAGTGAGTCTTATTCGCTGAGCAATTCTCCAATTATTGATGCATCATAGGAAGAGGTCAATGAGGAGGATGAGAAGCTACTGGAGGCCTTCATATCAAAAAATGCAGGTCAGACATTGGCTGACCTCATTGTTGCGAAGATCAAACAAGAAGATGCACAACTTTCTTCAGGTTATCGTGATCTCGCATAATGCTCTTGTGCAATTTTTTGGTGAATCAACAAAGAGATGAGATTCTTATCCGGTGCTTTGTTAAAAGTTAGTTCTAACATCATTTTGTTTAAATATAAACTTTTTCCCCTACCAAAAGTTGCTGGGTTTTTCCGATTGTCAAAGCTTATCAAGGAGCCTTGATAACTTACCCAAGGCTTTACTACTGAACGACCATTGTTCAGTGAAAGTTGAGGAGAGAATTGATTGTTTTCCGGGCTAGCAAATGATGCTATAGTTTTACTATTGTCTTAATTTTGTAAGATACACCTAAATAATGGTACTTTGATTTCGTGCAAAGAATTTCTGTTATTGATTTTGTTAGGACTTCCTTCATTCTCAGAAGTTAGCCCTCTCCCCAAATCGGATGAATCTTACATTGATCAATACAAGCGGTACTTTTACTATCTTGTTCTCACTCTTATTGAGGTTCGTACTTTGTATAATCCATGCCATATGGGCTGTTTAGATTCGTATATATGTGACATGCAGAGTTGGAGAGCTTCTCAATAAATACACAGCAGGCAGGATTCCCAAATCTTTCAAACACATACCTTCGATGCAGCTTTGGGAGGAAGTCCTGTATCTGACTGAACCTGAGAAATGGTCACCAGCTGCTGTTAATGAAGCCACAAGGATTTTTGCTTCAAATTTGGGTGTGAAAAAGGCAGAACGCTTTTACAAGCTTGTCTTATTCCCACAGATCCGGGAGGATATCCGAAAGAATAAGAGATTGCATTTTGCGTTATGCCAAGCCTTGAAGAAATCCGTGTACAAACCGGCTGCCTTCTATAAGGGAATATTGTTTCCATTATGTGAGGTATGAAATCTTGATAATGATGCTGCGATAAACTGCTGCCGGCTACCATCTTACTTTTGATAACTACACATGGTAACTTTGAAAATTACTTCCCAATCAGAGCTCTAGCTTTTTCTTGTTGGCTTCAAATTGTTTGTCGAACCCTTGCTTTTTATTTGAACGTTTTAGTTCACTTCACCAATTATTAGGGTTTCTCATTTCCATTTGTTCAAGTGCATAAAACAATTAGTAAATCTCTCACATCTTGTTTTCTGTCAAATTCCTGGTATTGAGCCCTCTTATTGTTATAGTTTAGTTTCTGATTTTGGCTTTCAATTATTTTGTTTTTTCAATGCACAGTCTGGAACTTGCAGTAAGAGGGAAGCTAATATCATTGGGAGCATTATTCAGAAGGTCACCATTCCTCCTCTTGATTCGAGGTATAGCTATTTTGCACTTGGTGCAGATTTATCATTTCAGGTACAGTTACAGAATGATAAGTTGAGGGAGTGAGTAGTTGGGGGAGAGGCTACTAATGGTGTTAAACTTCGATGGTAGTATGGTGTGAGCCTCTGCGCTAACTTTGCTTTTTTTACATGCAGTGTAGCACTATTGAGGCTTGCAGGGATGGATTTTTGGGGCACAACATGGTAACAGAGTTTGTACTGTGGTTGTGCATTTCAATATTCAATTTCATTGATTCAGATATATGCAACTTATGGTTTAATCAGTCAAATTGTTGGTAGAGAATTTCCCTCCTTGAAATGCTCCACCAATTAAATATGTTCGATTTTGCTGAATAACGGTTACGCTGACTTCATAAACTGAATTGGCTTCAGGAGCATGATGACCTAAGTGCCATTCTGTAGAGTAGTGCTACTTCGTTTGGAAGATTGTGCATGCACACTTTTTTTTTATTCATCTCCAATTTATGGCTTTTTAGTTACTCTTGCCTAGATGAGATTACTCTTGTTTACAGTAGACGTCCTTCCATGCAAGAGGATTAGCAATTTAGAATAGGGTTTTAAGTGCATATCGATATTGTGGTTTATGTCTGACATGTCTTGAGCAAGCAGATTACCCAATTTTTTGGTAGTGAGAAATAAATTTGGCAAGAAGAAAATAACTTGGTACCAAATATGGGGTTTTTTTATTTTATTTTATTTTTCTAATGGAGGAGTCAAAATATATTAAGGTTGTATGAATCCCAAATTGGTCTGTGTCCATCTTAATGTTGAATGAGAAAATGGTTTCGTATGAGTATTTTGTCCTAGTTTGATTATTTCAGTCACAATAACTGTTTTTTTTGGCTTTTCCACTCGTTAATATTCTTCTAACGTCTGCGCATCCAAGCACACAAAGATTTCCTTTGTTCTTGTTGGCCCCATCCTTTGCATAAGTTGTCTAACTTGTTTCTCTTTTCCTTCACCCATATTTGCTTGGGAATCTCGTGCGAAGTCATAGGGTGATTATCGTTTATTTCACTATTTTACACTTGTTTTGCTTACATTACCTAGTTTTTTTTGGGTCGAACAATGGAGCTGTGCTCTCTCTAGGAAAGTTATAATTTGACATTCCGCTTGTTCGGCGGTTCATGTAAGTTTTGACACTGTTGCATTGGTCTTCTGATGCAGGTATTTTATAAAGCTATTGATTGAGAAGCAGTATAGTTTGCCATATCAGGCACTGGATGCTATGGTTGCTCATTTCATGAAGTTTGTCGAGGATGAAAGGATAATGCCTGTGATCTGGCATCAGTCGCTTCTTGCTTTTATGCAGAGGTTTGCATGTTTGCTTTGGGTTTTCTCATTCCTTCAGTTTTCCTGATAGCCTCTGGATCCCATATTCCAGTTATATAATGAACGAGTACTTACTAAAACATGTAACGATGCCCTTATTGTTATACCATTGGCTGCTTTTCTAAATGATTTTGGACATTGTTCACTTGGTCAAAATAAGCGGCATTTTTTTTTTGTTTATGAGAAGGAAAGAAAGAAATGAGAGTTGTTTTCCCATTTTTTACTCCGTCATTTAAAGTTCTGTTACAGGTACAAAAATAAGCTTACGAAGGAGGATAAAGCTAACCTTACCATTCTAGTCGGAAAGCAAAGACATAGATTAGTATGAGCTTAACCTCTTTACAGCTACAATGCTTATGCTAATTTCCATTGGCTTTTCTTTGCCAATATCAAATGCATTTATGTCCAATTTAAATGCAGGTTACAGCCGAAATATTAAGGGAGATAAATAACAGCAAGAACCGTGGTGATAAAGAGGACGATCCTATGTCAATTTATATCCTTAGTATTGTTGTAGTCTGTGTTTTCTCATCTATTTAACATGAGATTGCTTATTGGACTGTTGTTGGTATAAGGGCAATCCACTTCTATTGTCTGCATGATTTCCAAGGTGCCCATATCATGCTCCAAAATAGTAGGCTTTAATTGTTGTAAATAAATCAGCGATTCTAGACGTAACAAGCGTGGATGATGTTTAGAGGCTTGGTACAGAAGGTTGACCAAGAACCAAGCCGATGAAAACATTTGGCACAAAGGCTTGTTGCAGTTGGCTCAAGTATCATCGTAGTGCACTTTTACCTGTAAGGTTGGGTATCCATTCCCAGTTTGTGGATATTTATATGTGTGAACTTAAAATCAAGTTCTGGTCATACTGCAGGGAGGATTTCACGGAACAAGTTACTTTTGTTATTAGCAAATCATTCTTTCGATGAATGCAGTGCAATTGTGGTGGGTAAGTGTTTGTTGCGGTGTGGTAAGACACCCGACAGCACTTGAGCAAGTTTGATTTAGTTGATATTTGGGGTATAGAACAAATCCAAGAATCCTAGTTTGCTTGTTCGGTAATTAAAAATTTGTTTGTTACCCATGTTGATCTATGATACGACTTGTGTCTGTGGAATCATTCAACTTATCTCCAAGTTTGCCTTGACATTCACTTATTTTGTTTAGTTTCCTTGACTCAACCTTACCATCTCCAATGCTTTTTGTCAATAAACCAATTGAGGAAGACAGGTTTGACATTCCAGACGTGCCAATAGAAGAGGACTGAATACAGAATACCCATTTACCACACTATTCTCCTGGATTGTTAGGTATATTCACTGTCATAACTTCTCTCATGATGCGGCTGTAATTCCGACTTCTAATATGTCTGTGTAATTTATCTCCTCTATGCTGGCAAGGTGGAGTTGATTTTCGATTTCTTCTTTTATGGGCGATTAACTTTTGTGATGATGTTCGTGCTCTTCACCAATGAGGGGTTGTATCTTCTGTTGCAGGTCCTTTTGGTGTCTGATATGAAATGAACCGGTTTATGCTTGTATGAAGTTCCCTTCAGGTGCTTTTAACCAGTGCCGCGTTTGAGGAGTTATAAAGCTAGGGTAGAAATAGAGTAGTATATTTTGAGGAGCCAACGACGAATCTGAGTATTTATGTTATTGCTATCAGAATGTTCTTTTGATAAACCGTCGTCCTTTTGAACATTTTTATCTTCCTTTATGTAAACCATGTTTTTGTGGGATAGTGTAGTATCAATTTTTATTTTTTCAAATCCAACCGTTGATCAGATTTTTTGGTCTTTTTCTTCTGAATGGGCAAGAGCTTTCATTTCAGTTGTCGTTTAAGTGAACCTTTGTCAAGTTGATGATCATGACACCTCTCTTTTGTCTTATGCTTTACTTGGAGGACAAAATTCAGCTGGCTTTGACAGTTACCACCACCAATTGTGAGATTTCCTCCCTTTAACATAGGGTTGAAAATTTAACCGACCTCTCTGAACTGACCAAAAAACCCGACGGGAATTTTTGGGTTCGTCGGCCCATGCATGTCCTCCATGGTCGGTTTCAGTTTCGGAGGGAGAAGATTTTGAATTTTTGGTTTGGTCCCAGTTGCCTCATATTTCCCCTGACCTGACTTGAACCAAAGTATCCTAAAATGTAAAATCTATACCGGTTTGGACCGAACATGGTAATTTTTTGCTAGTCTAGGATAAATCACAGCCGTCCATCTTAAACCCTAAATGCCTAACATAACTCCAGATTCACTTCCTACGCTCCCTTTTATTTTGAAGCCAAATACTTTCACTGTTTAATTCTCATGCTTTATTATGATTTCTACTTTCTAGTGATCTCGGCCAAGTTTTAAGCCTCCAGCCCATTTATTCTAGAATTTATGCCCTTTTTCAATTCTTAATTTTCGTTCTTGCATTAGGCCCAAATAAAATTTTTAATGGGCAAAAAAAAAAAAGGGTTCTGACAAGCCGGCCTCATTTTGTCCCTGTCATCCCGTCCAAAACCTCCGCGTGTCAAACCCATCCCACCTAACCCCTTTCCCATGCACGCCCCATTCTCTCTTTCTTTACCCTACTTTTTCAAATTGTCTGTGGGTTTTGGCTTTTGGAGATAAGAGAGAAAGTATTGATGTAACAACTCAAAACTATTACCTAATAACTCACATGCATTGACTAAGATATTCCAACTCCAAATGGGGACGGCTTGTAAGAACCCCATTTTGGGGGTTTATCCCTTTTCTTGTTTTACCATTCCTTACATGCCCTTTCCGCGTGAGAGAATATATTGAGCATGTGGTTGATGTTGACACATGCTGATTTGAAAATATTTTGTTACTTTTTACATCTCAAACTTTAAAATTTAATATCTTTTATTATTTACTATAACTGTTTTTCGTGTGTGAAATTTATAAGTTTTAAAACCTACTCGACAAGATCTATCAACTTCTTGTTTGGACAGTACTAACTAAACATGAGAACTCAATATTTCAATGAAAAGATGTCAACTTTGCTCTTGTGATTTACTAACATTGTTATCCATTCAACTGAATCTGAAACTTTATTTGAAAGATTCATATAATTAGAGCGTGGCTATCCCCCTTGAATCCTCCAGGCACTTTAAATTGACTTCTTGCTTTGAGGGCTGACATTGCAATTGTTTAACACCTTCCACGCATGCTCACATACAGATCCACCAGTTACATCAAATAATTGACGACTTTCACTTCCAATTCATTGCCGTGTACCCTTTAGGCCCAGTCGTTCCGAGGAATACTCAACCCCCATCTTACCATGATTGCTGACACGGAGTTAGTTAGGCTTCTTGCTCAAGTCCTTATCGCGCGTTCAACGAAAGAGTTTTAAATCAGTCAACGTAGGATCAAGAAGCAAAAAAGGTTCACTCTTGACCCAACCTTGCTATTAGTACCGACCACGCAGAGACGGCGCCGGAGACCCCCTTGTGGGGCCCAAATGGTCAATTCAAACCGTTGATTATGAAATGGGGTGATTTTGGATCAAACTCTTAGAGCCGTCCAATGCTTTGATTCCCCTGTGGGGCCCTTCGAAAATTAATTTCAAGATGAATCAACGGTTTGGATTGACCGTTTGGGATCCACAAGGGGGTTCCGGTGCCGTCTATGCATGATCGGCACAGTGGTGGTCGGTACCCTGGATTTACCGCTGTTGACCTACACAAGACAAGGGTGTATATACTTTTTAGAGCAAAGGATCCTCTTCGGAAAAACAAAAAAACAAGTAACGAGCCTCAACTGGGCTAAACGAGGGCCGAGTCTAGCAAGAGCTCATAATGGGCCTCCGTCGACAACCCAATTTGAAAGTTTACACATTAGTTAGGGTTTAACAAGAGTTCGTTGCTCCAATTCTCTCTCAACAGCAATGGCGAAGAAGAGGGCGAGACAGCAGAATCCGGAGCCCTTTCTTGCCGACGACAACGCCGCCGCTGTCTCCAAGAAACGAAATAAACCTCCCAAACACCACCAGCATGAACAGAAGGCACCCCCCCCCCCCCCCCCCCCCCCCTTCTCTCTCTCTCTCTCTCTCTCTGCTTACCGTACCATATGTTCATAAGTATATGCGTGTATGTATATGCAGCTTATATCGTCGGGTACGAGTTCGAAGATATTGAAAGAAGCTCTAATTCAGCAAAAAGAGATAAATGAGGAGAACGAAGGGAAAAACCCTAACAATCTAGTATTTGCCGAAGATCCTGGGACTGAAGTGGTTTTAGAAGAGGAGGATATCGACGATTTCGGTGGATTCTCGGAGACTCAGAGCCAGTTTGGAGGTTACGAGGTAAATTTAATATCTTCAGATTTATAATTTTCCGTTTACTGTTCGTAATATAAGAGAAACGAAGTTTGGATTGTCTCTTCTGGCATTGCTTTCGAACAACTGATTTAGTTTACAATTAGGCCGAAGTTTGGAACTCGAATTAGTGTTGCAGCCGGTTTGGTTTCAGGGACTTAGTCAGAAATTTTAGAAGAAATAATGGGGAAGGAATTTTCTCATGTTTGAACTTTGAATTATGAATGAGGTGAGAAAAGGTGAGTAAGGGAGAGGATTTTATAGAATAAGAACCGTCATTTAACGAGTGTTGTTTCCCACAAAAGGGTGCTGTTTGGTGAGTAACAAATTTGTTTGCTTTGGTATTTTAAAAGAAACCGAGATTGCCCATGATAAATGATCCCGAGATGCCATAATCCTTTTACACTATATCTGTAGTAGTGTAGTGTAACTTGAAGTAGTCTTTTTTTTTGACGTAATTCTTGACCTATTCATAGGAGGAGGTTGACGAGGAGGATGAGAAGCTACTCGAGGCCTTCATATCAAAGGATGTTGGTCAGCAACAGACTTTGGCCGACCTCATCGTTGCGAAGATCAAACAAAAAGATGAACAAGTTTCTTCAGGTTAGGTGATCTCTCATAATGCTGGTGCACAATTTTTTGATGAATCATGAGCAACACAAGATTCTTATTCAGTGTCTTGTTAAATGTTAGCTTTAGTTAAGAAATCATGTCGTTTTCAATATTTTTTCCCTACCAAAAGTTGCTGGTTTTTTTCCCACTCTCAAATCTTATCAAAGAGCCTTGGTAACTTACCCCCAGGCTTTACTAATGATCGGCCATTGTGGAAGTGAAATTTGAGGAGAGAATTGATTGTTTTCCATGGCTATTAGATGCTGCATTAGTTTTAGACTTTTAGGATTGTCTTGAATTGTGTAACATACACGCAAATAATAGCAATTTAATTTAGTGCAAGGAAATTCTGTTACTGATTAGGACTTTTTTCATTCCCAGAAGTCCGCCCTCTACCCAAGATGGATGAATCTATCATTGATCTATACAAGGGGTACTTTTATTGTCTTTTCTCGATGTTATTGAGGTTCGTACTTTGGATAATAAATACCATTTAGGCTGTTAAGTTGGTATATCTATGACGCGCAGAGTTGGAAAGCTTCTCAATAAGTACACAGCAGGCAAACTTCCCAAAGCTTTCAAACACATATCTTCGATGCAGCTTTGGGAGGAAGTCTTGTACCTAACTGAACCTGAGAAATGGTCACCAAATGCTATGTACCAAGCCACAAGGATATTTGCTTCCAATTTGGGTGTGAAAAAGGCAGAACGCTTTTACAAGCTTGTCTTACTCCCCCGGACCCGTGATGATATCCGGAAGAATAAGAGATTGCATTTTGCGTTGTATCAAGCTTTGAAGAAATCCATGTACAAACCGGCTGCATTCAATAAGGGAATATTGTTCCCATTGTGCGAGGTATGAAATTTTAATGAGCATAAGATGAACTGCTGCTGGCCTGCTACCCTTTGACACTTAATTACTACACTATATTACTATCACATTAAGTTCCCCTTACTGTCTGACTTCCAGCTTTTTTATGTAGCCATTGAATTGTCTGTTGGACCTTTACTTTGTATTGAACTTTTTTAGTTCACTTCACCCGCATTAAAGTCCTTAGGGTGTCTCATTTCCATTTGTGCAAGTGAATTAGACAATTAGTTTCATATTTTCATCTGAGTCAATTCCTGGTATTGAGACATCTTATTTTTATGGTTTTGTTGTCTGATTTTGGCTTTCAATTATTATTATTATTATTATTATTATTATTATTATTATTATTATTATTATTATTATTATTATTATTATTATTATTATTATTATTATTATTATTATTATTATCATTATCATTATTATTATTATTGTTATTATTTTTAATGCGCAGTCTGGAACTTGCAATCTGAGGGAAGCTGTCATCATTGGGAGCGTTATACAGAAGGTCTCCATTCCTCCACTTCATTCTAGGTATAGCTGTTTTGCACTGGGTGTAGATTTATCATTTTAATATTCAGGTATAATTGAATGGTAAGTAGTTGGGGGAGTGGCTTGAGGGGTCAACATACTAAGGAGGTTAAACTTCAGTACGATAGCTGTGTGGTATGAGTCTGGTAAGGGATTGTTGGAGTGTTAACCCATATTTTCTGTGCAACTGGTGGCTAGCTCATGCGGTAGAGCTCTTGAATGCCCCACCCTGCATTCTGGGATAGAGTCTCATTCCCTTCTCCCCCCATGTAATAGATTATGAATGATGAATGACCAAAAAAAAAAAAAAAACCCATATTTGCAGCACTAACCTTTCTTTTTACATACAGTGTAGCACTACTGAGGCTTGCAGAGATGGAGTACTGTGGCACAACAAGGTAAGAGTTTGTACTGCAATAGTGGATGTCAAGAATCAATTTTATCGATTCAGATATAAGCAATTTATTGGTGGTTTGATCAGTCAAATGGTTGGTAGAAAATTGTCCTCCTTGAAGGCCCACCATTTACATATTTTAGATTTTGCTGTGATTCCTGTGAATAATGGTCTTGCCAATTTCATAAACTGAATTGGCTTCAGGAAGGGGATGATCCAAGTGCCAGTGTGCATGCACATCTGTTTTCTTTTTTCATCTCGTATTCATAGTGGTTTTATAACTCTTGCAAGCATGGGATAACTCTTGTTAACAGTAGACTTGTGTCCATGTAAGTGGATTAGCAATTTTTGAATAGTTTTTTTTTTTTAAATGTATATCCAATGTTTTTCTTTATCGATGTTCTGGTTTATGTCTGACATGTCTTGAGCAAGGAGATAACCCAAATCATTGCTATGCATAGAATAAATTTGGCGAGGAGAAACTTGGTACCAAATACAGGTTTTTTTCTAACAGAGGGATCGAGATATATTATGGTCATAAGAATCCCAAATTGTCTATATCCATGTTATTGTTGCATGGAAAAATGGTTTTCTCCTGCTAAGTCATAGGATGATTGTTGTTTATTTCATTAATTTCACTTGTTCTACTTACATTACCTAGTTATCTCGGGTCCAAAAAATGGAACTGTGCTTGCTTTAGGGAAGTTGTATTTTCACTCTCCTCTTGTTTGGCTGGTCATAAAAGTTTTGACATTGTTGCATTGGTGTTCTGATGCAGTTATTTTATAAAGCTATTGATAGAGAAGAAGTATGCTTTGCCATATCGGGTACTGGACGCTATGGTTGCTCATTTCATGAAATTCGTTGAGGATGAAAGGCTAATGCCTGTGATCTGGCATCAGTCGCTTCTTGCGTTTGTGCAGAGGTTTGTATGTTTTCTTGTAAAGTAAAGGCACTTGGGTTTTTACATTGCGCCTAAAAAAGTCGAGAGCAGTTCTCCTCCACCCCCTCCTTTTCCCCCTCCCGATGTTACCAGATCATTATAGAAGATGTCATATCTCGTTATTTAGTTGTCTATTTACATCTGGTTGAATATTGCTTTGTCTCAAGTCAATGGATCATGCACATGCACACGTGTATATATGGAGTGACACAGGATGTCTTTCAGGTAGCATTACAAGTGTCTGCAAGCTATTAGTCCTTCTAACAGTGTATGGAGTCTAGTAATGTATCATGTGGCAGCTGGTTCTCTAATGAAACAGCTGGTTCTGTAATGAAACATAGGAACCTACTTCATTTAATCTGGAAGTCAAACAGTTATTTATGTTGTTCGTTGCTGTAAATGCCAGACGTGGGAAAAAGGAAGAAAGATACCAAGCCATGAAAGGAAAAACGCTTAAGAAGCATCTATGGTTTTTTTCAGTCCTTTAGTTTTCTTGATCTCCTATTTGTCCTTAGTCCAGTTATATAATGGATGAGTACTTACTAGAACATGTAAAGATGCTTGTATTGTTATCCCATCGGCTGCTGTTCTATCTGATTTTGGATGTTGTTCACTTGGTCAAAAATAGCTGCAGTTTTTGTCCATGAAAAGGAAAGAAGTAAATGAGAGCTTTTTCCCTTGTACGCTTGTCATGTGAAGTTTTATTTCAGGTACAAAAATGAGCTTACGAAGGAGGATAAAGTTAACCTGAACATTCTAGTCAGAAATCAAAGACATAACTTAGTATGAGCTTTAAACTCTTTAGTCTTTAAAGCTACTATGCTACTTTCTTTTGCCTTTTTTTTTTGGTCAATGTCAGATGCATTTATTTCCAGTTTACATGCAGGTTACACCCGAAATATTGAGGGAGCTAAATAACAGCCGGAACCGTGGTGATAAAGAGGACGATCTTATGTCAATTTATATCCTTATTATAATTGTAGTTCGTGTTTTGTCATCTATTGAACATGACATTTCTTATTGGACCGTTAGTGGTGTAGGAGAAATAAATCCACTTTAATGTTTGCATGATTTTCAAGGTGCCTAGCATATCATGCTCCAAAATGGTAGGCTTTTTCGAAATAGACTGACGACTCTAGAAGTAATGAGCTTGGGTCGCATTTCGAGGCTTTGTACAGAAGATTGGCTAGAGACCAAACTGTTAAAAACATCTGGCACAAAGGCTTGCAGTGTAGGCTAAATTATCACTTGAGAGCTAAAATTCGTTTTCGGACTTAATTAGGCTTTCGATTTCTGAAGCCTCTGTGCTTCCAAGTGTGAGATTTGGTATCCATCCCCTGTTTGTGGAAGATTCTGGTTTGCTAGTTCGGTAATTGTTGGTTATGATGTTATCCATGCTGACATATAAACTGCACATTTATTTGTGGAATCAATAAACTTGCGTTCAAACTTGTATAAATGTACTTTTGTTATAAGAGTCACTACTTCTTTAGTTTCCTTGACTCAACTTTTACCATCTCCAATGTCTGTAATCAATAAAACAATCGAAGAGGACAGGTTCGACATTCCAGACGTGCCAATGGAAGAGGACTGAATATTCATATGGCACAATATTCTCGGGAGTTGTTAGGTAAATTTGGTGTAATTACTTCTCTTGTGATTTCTGGATATAATTCCGACCTGTCATTTGTCAAAGTGATTTATTTTCTATATGCCGCCAAGGTGTAGTTGATTCTCCGACCTGTCATTTGTCAAAGTAATTTATTTTCTGTATGCTGCCAAGGTGTAGTTGATTCTCTTATCCTTCCCGAGGGTGATAACTTCCTGCGATGATATTAGCTCTATTTACTAAGGAAAGGTTTTAGTTTGTTTTGCAGGTTCTTTTGGTGTTTGATATAGGATGAACCAGCTTATGCTTGCAAGTCAGCATAAGATATAGGTGCTTTTATTTAGTGCAGGAATTGCGAGCAAGGGAATTGAGCCGCACGATGTGTCCCAGTATTATAGTGGCCAGAAAGTTTACTTCTCAGTTTTTATTTTTCTTATTTCTTGTTTTCAGTGCAGACGCAAATTAAGGCATAAAGTTCGGGTAAAATTGAGTTTCTTTTGAGGAGCTATCGACATATCTTGTTATTTATAACACTGGATTTAGAAATTTCTTTTGATACACCTCTCTGTTATCAAATTTTTTATTTTTTTTATTTTTATCTTCCTTGTGTAAACCATGGTTGTGTTGAATAGTTTTTTTTTTGGCTCTTTTATTAATCCAAGCGTTGAAGCTTTTTGGTCATTTTCTCAAGTTGGTGATTATTACACCTTTCACCTTGTGCTTTTACATATACAAAATTCAGCTGTGTTCTTTGCCGTCTCAGATCCGTTGTACCCCCCCAAAAAAATGGTGTACCTATGTGCCTTATTTTTTTGGGTCGTCAGATTGTGTGTTTTGTTTTTTGTTTTAAAATTTTCATGTGATCCAATGGCTGCAAATGCACCGTTACAACGGTATGGAGGATTTGATTCCGTCCTTTGTGTCATCTCATGTTTGTAGGAGAATTGGGAATTTTGAATCTGTTTGCAAACCCTAATTTTCCCGAATACCAAGGCTGTCAGGGCTTTCATATATTTAGTGGCTAGCTAATGGAAAAATGACATTTTTCTTTACACAAAATGCCTAGCAACTGCTGGAGAGGCATCTCGATTATTTCGAGTTCTTGAAGAGTTGAGGTTAAAAGATAAAATAAATTTCCAAAAGTCCCAAGGAAGTGGTTTTTTTTTGAACTGCAGGAAGTGGTTTTGATCAGCATTTTATGTGAGCTTTTAAGCTTTTAGTTCCCTTTTCCATTTTTGAGTGCTTTATTACATTCAGTTTCCTGTAACTTTCCATAGGTTCCTGGATTTTTCTTTTCACTTGCACCTAAAATCAAAGGGTTAAGCACCAGACAAAATCCCAAAAAACGACGAAATTTATAAAATCGTATAAAACGGGTAATCAAAAAGTCATTTTTCGGCGGCCTTGACTTCGACTCATTTCTCTATCACTTTTGCTTTCCCTGCAACTCGGATTTTTTTCCTTTCTCCACACCGCCCAGAAAACAACATAGGAAGTATACGAGAGAAAGAGACAACGACGGACGCAGAATTCGAGTTGGTTGGGTGATCACTACAACAACATTTAGTTGGGCGGGTAAACCTATTAAGTTGTGATTTTTTTTGAAAAGTATAATTATATTTTGTAAGAAAAATTTGAAACTTAAGTATAGCGGTCACCCAGACTAACCTGCACTTGTGTCCATCCTTGATGCCGGGTCAATGAGGAAGATGAGCATGAAACTCCCATGGAGTCTTTAGCCTACCGACTTTGAACAAAAGTAGTGGTCCTGGTTCCCTATTCTTTTCAATCACACTTCTTCTTCGTTCAAGTTCTTCCAAAATAGAAGCAATATTTCCGAGTCGACTGGCGTGTCTACTTTGACAAAATCCACCAATAGTGCCTTACTTTAAGAAAGAAAAACTTTTTCCTTCCTCTCCACTGTGTTAGTTGTTCATTATTCTTTTCGCTAAATTGGGTTACTTAAAATGGGTATTCCCTCCATTTTGTCTCTCTTTTTTCTCCTTCACTTACTCTTTCTCCACTCTTCTGGGAAGTGTCCAGACTCCTTCAACTGTGGAACTCATGGCCGAATCAGATTCCCTTTGTCCAACACAACATTTCCCCAGTGTGGGCTCTTCACTGTTCAAAATTGCACAGACCCAGTTCCAAAACTCAATTTGGGAACGCAGGGAGTGCTCTATGACCTTAATAGTACCGATGTCCGAAAAAATTCCATAAGGGTTAATGACCCAAATCTAGGGAACCTCATTAGGACAAAAGTTTGCGATATTTTCAGTTACTTGAACTGGACTCTTCCCGTTAGACCCTCAATTTCTTTCACAATATCCCCAGGTATCACCTTGTTCAAGTGCACCACCAGCCCTGAACTTTACAAGCAACAAGATAGTTATTTTCACGGTAATGACAGTTACAAAGGCTGCAGTGGCTACACTATCTACTATAAGTATCGTCATCATTATCCGGATCAAAGTAATGGAAGCTTTCCTCGTAATTGTTCGGTTATTAAGTTGCCAGTGGTGTCGAAACCACCCGGAAACCGAAATGCCAGCGATTTATTCTCTGTCTTGGCTTCTGAGTTCTCCATTGAGTTTCATGTGTCCAAGGAATGTCTCGAATGTCACCGCAAGGGAGGGCGATGTGATCATGATGGTCAGCACTTCTCGTGCAAAAAGGAGAAAGAAGGTATTGGCATTCGAAAACATTCTTTAATCCATGTCAGTTTGATCCATCATGGAAATTGTCGTTTTCGTTTTATGCATTTTCATTTCGTTAAGCTCAAGCGTTTAGGATATGCAACGTAAATTACTTTGAATTGATTCGTGTTTTTCTCCTTGACATTGGTCGCGGGAATCAAGTTGATATTGATTCTAGGGATAGACACTATACCCTTTATCAGTAAGTAAGCGTGATTTGCCGCCGAGGCATCCATATATGTAGTCGAATAAATGAATCAAAAAGTTCTCCTTTTTATTGCTATGCAAACTGCATTCCATACTTGTTATAATGTTGAGATTCAAGTCACAACCTGAAGTCAATTCCGTTTTGAAGAAAGTGTCTTTGATACGCCTCAAAATATTGATTAATTCTTGTGTATTGACTTTTCACATATCAACTTTGAAACATACTGGATTTTTTTTTTTGGAAGACAACATTTCCTTTAATTGAGGGTATCTGAAGACTAGCTGGAAGTGTTGCTCTTGATTACCACTCTAATGGATCAAAAATCCCTTTCTATCATTCTGGCTCCCAGGAACTTTAAAGTATGAACACGTTCCCATCAACAGGAGTCCGTCAAAACTCCAAAATCAATAAAACTTGGAAGTACAAAACCAAATTCAAGTCAGCAAAAGAACCCGAGACAGTAAATTAAATTGCCTACCGTAAATGAACACCCTTGGATATTTATTTTTTGTATATTTTAAAATATCCCAACAAATAACTTTAAATCGCATTACTTTCTTCCACCGTTCTTTGTAAAGTCGTCTAACCAATGTTTTTTTCTCTTTTGAGAATTTTGCAGGAAGGAACTTTGCATTGATTCTCGGAACAGGTATGATTCATGTGCTTCATTAGCGTAATATATTCACTCACATGAAAGTTAGCAAGATTTCTATTTGCTCATCACCGTAACATTTCTTTAGCTTTTCAAGTTACTGGAATATATCCTAGAACTGTTATCCATGTTTTACCATTTCTTTGGAATTGTGCTTCAGCTGTTTCTAGTGTTGGGATTATTGTAATTTTGTCATTCTGCATCATCTCCAAGAAACTCGCACAAAGTGACTCCAAATTCTTTCGGGAAAAGAAGACCGAGAACTACCTAAATATTGAAGCATTTCTAAAGAACTGTGGGTCTCTTTCTCCAAAAAGATACTCTTATTCCGATATTAAGAAAATTACCAACTCGTTCAGAACTAAACTAGGTCAGGGAGGCTTTGGTAGTGTCTTCAAAGGAGAGTTACAAAATGGCTGTCTCGTTGCAGTGAAGGTTTTGAAAGGGTTGAAAGGCAATGGAGATGAGTTCATTAATGAGGTTGCAACCATTAGTAGAACTTCTCATGTAAATATTGTGACTCTTCTTGGATTCTGTTTTGAGGGTTGCAATAGAGCTCTCATATATGAGTTCATGCCTAATGGATCTCTTGACAATTTCATACATGATGGTGGTTCCTTGACATATTGCCAGCTGGGTTGGGAAGCATTGTATCAAATTGCGGTTGGTATTGCCCGAGGGTTGGAGTACTTACATCGTGGTTGCAACACACGAATTTTGCATTTTGACATAAAGCCTCATAATATTCTTCTAAATGAGAACTTTTGCCCAAAAATCTCTGATTTTGGCCTTGCTAAACTGTGCCCACAGAAAGATAGTATCATATCATTGGTCGGCGCAAGAGGAACAATAGGCTACATTGCCCCAGAAGTATTTAGCAGAAATTTTGGTGGGGTTTCACACAAGTCTGATGTGTATAGCTATGGAATGATGGTTCTAGAAATGGTTGGAGGAAGAAAGAATATAAGTGTTGAGGTTGATCGTACGAGTGAAATATACTTTCCACATTGGGTATACAAGCGTCTTGAGCTCGATGAAGAACTTAGATTGCATGGCATTATGGATGATGAGTCGCATGTAAGCACAAGGAAGATGATCATAGTTGGCCTGTGGTGCATACAAACTAATCCTTCACATCGACCATCAATGAGTAGGGTGGTGGAGATGTTAGAAGGGACCGCGGAACCTTTGCAAATCCCTCCTAAGCCCTTTTTGTCCTCTCCCTCTAGAGCACCGATGGATTCATCCACTACACATGTCATGACATTGTGATGATACATGCATCCTTCTACATGAAAGAAGCGAAATGTGCACTTCCGTAATCTCAAAACGCACAACTGAAATTTCGTAAGTCTGTATCTCTTAAGCATATATGGTAAGTTTGTAATGCCCGAACAAGAAACAATGAGGCTTCGAATGTGAAAGTTGAATCAATAGTTTGTATGTTCTTATTTGGCCTGTATTTGAGGCCTATAATTTGTTTGCAGTTTCATGTTCTTCGCACAATTGTCGAACTTGACTCAGGTCAAGACTTGCTGTGTGAAATAGAGTCAAATTTAAGTGTAGGGGTTAGTAGAAAGACATGAGAGCTAGATTGTTGGTCAATTTGTTTGATTCACGACAAAGCATTTAGATTGGGATACGGCCATCTAAGGAGATTCAAGGTCTCAATTAGACCCCTTTTTGTGAAGTGTTCTATGACCTTAATTGTACCAATGTCCAAGAAAATTCCATAAGGGTTAATGACCCAAATCTAGGGAACCTCATTAGGACAAACGGCTGCGATGTTTTCGGTTTTTACTTGAACTGGACTCTTCCCGTTAGATCCTCAATTTCTTTCACAATATCCCCTGGTATCACCTTGTTCAAGTGCACCACCATAAGCCCTGAACTTGACAAGCAACAAGATAGTTATTTTCACGGTAATGACAGTTACAGAGGCTGCAATGGCTACACTGTCTACTATAAGTATCCTCATCATTATCCGTTTCCAAGTAATGGAAGCATTCCTCCTAATTGTTCGGTTATTGAGTTGCCAGTGGTGTCGAAACTCGGAAACCGAAATACCAGCGATTTATTCTCTGTCTTGGCTTCTGAATTCTCCATTGAGTTTCATGTGTCCAACGAATGTCGCGAGTGTCGCCGCAAGGGGGGGCAATGTGATCATGATGGCCCGCAATTCTCGTGCAAAAAGGAGAAAGAAGGTATTGGCATTCAAAAACATTCTTTAGTCCATGTCAGTTTGATCCATCATGGAAATTGTCGTTTTCGTTTTATGCATTTTTCATTTCGTTAAGCTCAAGCGTTTAGGATATGCAACGTAAATTACTTTGAATTGATTCGTGTTTTTCTCCTTGACATTGGTCGCGGGAATCAAGTTGATATTGATTCTAGGGATAGACACTATACCCTTTATCAGTAAGTAAGCGTGATTTGCCGCCGATGCATCCATATATGTAGTCGAATAAATGCATCCAAAAGTTCTCCTTTTTATTGCTATGCAAACTGCATTCCATACTTGTTATAATGTTGAGATTCAACTATTCAAGTCACAACTTGACGTCCATTCTGTTTTGGCACTTGATCCTT
>OY978224.1:26301741-26427624 GCA_963854785.1 Vaccinium vitis-idaea
GCAATATCTGTCTCATCCACCATGACCACCTTAACACGATGATCCAACTCACTGAAGATTTCAGTAAGTTCTCCATAATATATAGAGAGCGGTCTGCCATTTTGTTTGGCAGAGAAAGCCCTCTGGTTCAAGGTAAAAACTTGTAATTCATCCGCTCCATCATAAAAGGCTTTAGACAGAGCTTTCCAAATATCTCGTGTGGTTGGTAAGCGAATGTATCGCTTCATAATCTCCGGGGACATAGACATCATCAACCATCTTTTGACCTTCTGATTGTCTGAATACCACTTTTCATAGCCTTCATCTTTCTCCTTAGCTGGCGGCGATGTGCCACGAATGAAGGAGAGTTTCACCTTCTCAGCAATTTGCATCTCTAACATTTGAGACCACAGATCATAGTTGGTCTCATTCAATACAATTCCTGCATTGAATGATGAACCTTCGTGTTGAATAATGATGGGGGTAGATTTGGTGCCAGATGTTTCAGAATCTGACTTGCTCATGGTTTAAGGATTCAAAGAAGAATGATTTAGGGTTTCGTGGCTCTGATACCAACTTGAAAATCAGAGAAGAATATTTTCATTCATAATAATTCTGTATTTTACATGTACATATTTATAGAGATAGTAGAGATCCTACAATCAAGCTATTCCTATAATTAAGTTATTTGCCTAACAGAGAAATATCTTTACACTAGGAAAGAATATAATAGGAAAGAATTACAATAGAGAATCTTTGACTATTAATCCAATATCGCAACACTACGTAGTTAATGGACTATTTATTCAGATTTATAAATAGATTAAGATTGCCTATAGGAAAGAGATGCTCTATTAGATCACACTTTTACAGTTTTGGCACAGCCAATCATTAGATGACAAATTCTAGCTACATAGTTTTTTCAGAATTAGCTTGAGTTTGAGCTTCTGAACAATTTACTTCTCAACTTCACCCAAGGGGGTTCATTTTTCCCTGGAGTATGATATTCATCACTAAATTTCTTATATGGAGGACGATGATTTCTTATAAGGAGTATAGAAGTTTCGACTGTAAACCGCAACTTTTCCACAATAGACCACTTGACAGTTTCATTGAGAGAGAAGAGTGAACGGGTCAAGGTTATCATAGTGGCGGTGGGTCAATGAGGAAGGCCAGTGATTCAATGCTGTAGCTCAAGCGATCGTGAGTAAGTGTCATTGGGTGAGGTCTCGGGTTCAAGTTGATGAAACAATGCTAGCTTAACTATACTAACATCCTATCGTTTGGGGATAAATAATAATAATAAGCCAGGCAAGTAGGAAACTACCTCTCAATGGACTCTTTTTACTTACTGACCATTCCAATGTAGAAGAGATTCGACTTCTGGGATTCCTTCTCCTATAACAGTATTGCCAAGTTAACAGGTGTGTTAATGGTGGGTTCGTTGGTTTTCACAAAACCCTCGTTCCTCAGTCAACATTAGCAGCCATACCTTTCTCCTTTCAACACAAACTGCCCTGTTTGTTTCTACGATCATACCGTTACTAATTTACTAGATTCAGTTTGTTTCCCTCACTCTCCTATTTTCTGTTGGTAACCATCCTTTCCTCCCTTTGAAAATCATTCTTTTTGTTAGAGTAGTTGTCTCACATTGCTTGGTATGGAATGGAAGACCACTTAATAAAATTTGGGACCTCTCCACTCATTGTCAATTGGCTTTGAGTTGACTATAAAAGTTTTCACACCTATTACCAATTCAATCCTCACCAAACAAAACCTTATCTCCCATGTCTCCCACCCCACCTCCTTAGCTCATCCCCACCCCCATCTCTGCAAATGCGTTCCCCGCCATCCTCCACCACCACCACCACCATATTAACAATCCTCGTCTGGATCACATTTTCAACAGGTTACAGCCAAGACGACGTGCAATACTCCGTAACCAAATTGACTTGCGGCCAAAACATCCATAACATTAGCTACCGTTTTTGGGGAGGCGGTCGCCTCCAATTCTGCGGTCACCCATCATTGAAATTGAAGTGCCAACCATTGAAATCAGAAACCAAAATTTTTGAGTGCATGAAAGCAATCAATCCA
The DNA here is from genome assembly GCA_963854785.1 of Vaccinium vitis-idaea. Taxonomy (NCBI): domain Eukaryota; kingdom Viridiplantae; phylum Streptophyta; class Magnoliopsida; order Ericales; family Ericaceae; genus Vaccinium; species Vaccinium vitis-idaea. Next base: position 26,303,818 of record OY978224.1, read on the forward strand.
GTCATACCATTACTACAACCAGCTCAGACCTCTTGGACAGTTATACTCAGGAGTTGCATAATATTATTTTGTGTTGGGATTCTCCCATGTGAGGGAGAGGTGCGCGAAGCACCGGATCACTCCCCCCACCTATTTATACTTATGTATAGAGAGATAGGGTGTGTGTGTGCACAATGTGATAGGCACGGGAGTACGAAGAGTCGCGACCTGAGACGTACATGTGTGCTAGGGATGGAATCAGATTGTGTGTTGATAGTCTGCGCAGACGGCGGGAGGTGGTTTCTACGGGATGTTCACGGGAGCTCCGGACAGAGGGATTGAGATGATATGCAGATGATCGATCGGGTGAGCCTCTTTCTTCTGTGTTATTGTGACTAGATTCTTTCCGGGATATGCGGCCGCATGGTGTGGAGAGATGGAGTCATGGATTGTGTCCTGTGAATGGGCACGGGCGTTCGGGGTTTGACGGACGCGGATTGTTGCATCTTGGTTGGAGATGTGAGTCATCCAGGTTTCGAGTAGGCATTCCGGGGTTGTTCTGCGGGAGATCGGCCAGTGGTCGGATAGCAGATACAGGTTTCGGGGGTGCAGTTCTTGTGGATGATGGGTTCAGGAGCATCCGAATGGGGATGCGAGCACTCCGTCAGGGGGTGCAGGGATACATTCATTTGAGTGAGTACCTGGTTAAGGTGCGGTGTAGCTCGTCTGGGGATGACACAAGCGCTTGTCAGAGCGGTAGATCAGGTTGAGCCACGGAGATCTAGCAGGATTGGATGATGTCCCGGATTCACTAGTTGTGTATCCCGATTTGGGGGTGCGGTGGAGCTCGGTGGGGGACGAGGTGTCAGAGAGGGAGTCAGTCTCTTCGCTGATGGTGTGTGAGATCATCTGGCGAGTTGAGCCTCTGGTGTGAGCTGAGGGGAGCTGCGGATATTCTCTTGACAGGACAGAGCTAGAGTGGCGGATAGATTGCAGCCGGACAGCGCTGCGGATTCAGTGATCGCCTCACATGTGAGAGGGGGTGATTGTTGGGATTCTCCCATGTGAGGGAGAGGTGCGCGAAGCACCGGATCACTCCCCCCACCTATAGGGTGTGTGTGTGCACAATGTGAGAGACAGAGAGAGTGAGAGAGATGTGAGCTCTCTCCTTCGGGAGGGAGGTTGCTCGTCCTCGGAGGGCTGTCGGAGCACATGGTGAGCGGAGTGGTGAGGCTGAGCGCACGGGGTACTGGTTTGTGGTCCTCGGGGAGCCGGTAGAGCTCCGGAGAGGCTTTTTCATGTTGTATATGTTGTACATATATACACGGAGTTTTTCCTCAGATCTTTGGTGTGCTTGTGTGCTTTGTGTGGCCCGGGACGATCCCAACATTTTGAAACAACTTGTTCAATTATGGACCAATCAACCGGAACCTCTTTATATTCTACAATTGCACAGTGGAGATGATGATAGCTTAATAATTTCAGAACAATTTCACGTGCCTAGTAGGTGGGACAGAGAGCCGTGGGTCTTACGCGAACGAGTTGTTTTTGTATGAGCTTGAGAAATTTCGGGAGAGTTTCGGATTTTGTGTGTGTGTTGAATGGTTGTGATTTGGGCTCTATTTATAGAGCTTAGTGGATAATAAACTCCAATTTAATAAATTCATGAATAATAGAGAGATAATCCAATTTGAAGGTCATCATTAGAGAGTCATGGGCGTGTACAACAGGTCATGGTGACCGGATGAAGAGTCTGAGCTTGGATCTTTAGAAGATTCTAGATTTCCAACAGATGGATGTGCCCGGGTTACCAATCTCACTGAGAGGTTTCGTCTGCCAGCCTGTTGTCAATCGACAGATGTGTGTGTTGGCTGGTACATCTTTTAGGGTTTGGATCCAAAACAAAGGTTGTGGGCGAATTGGTGCATGTATGGGCTTCCTATGGGCTAAGCTTGTTCTCAAAGTCCACAAAGTTCATATCTTTAATACCACATCTTACGAGATTGTACGTCAACATCGGGTTTCGTCCAAGGTGGGGCTTAAATATTTGCAAAGCCAAATTTGGGTATCTACAATGACAAAGTCAGTATATTAGTGGGAAAATGAGTAAAGCTCAAGCAAGTAGAGGTGCAAGAGTTACATTACCTATCCCCGTTGCATGAGGTTTGGTTATATAGGCGATTTAAGAGGTGGAATCCCATTAGGCTTGAGTTGCTTAAGATTGTTGGGTGTGGATAATGATGACACGAGTAACGTTCAGTGCTTGGGGCCCTCATATGTCGTTGGGGAAGGCGCCTTGACCAGGGTTGCACTGTTCATACTTTGGGTAGTGTAGGAGAGTCGTAGCTTACTTGTAAGACCTGTTTGGGATATGAATACGGAGATTTGTAGTTATCCATGGTATTTGTTGATGGGAGGCCAAGCAGCCCAACTAGGGCCGAGCACGTATATGGCCGAGTTGGACAGCCATCACCCACAAACGTATAAAGCGAATTAAGTGACAACTTCATGACGACTTTGAGAGCAAAAGTGGTGGCTTGATTTTTCTCGAGTAAATAAAATGACGGGTCGATAAGAAATATATCATCTGTTAACCCATAAGAAATTCTATAACAGTGGCAAATTTCTTTTTCCCCATGAGTTCAGCTGACCCCACACTCCATAGCATGATGTTGCCACTGATCGAATCGTTCAGCTCGTAGAACATAACATGCAGTTACAAACATGTCTCGAAAAATTTAATGTGTGTGAGAGAGAGAGAGAGGGAGTCAACCGATCGAAAGAAAGGTCGTTATAACACCCAAACCTCAGTTTTCTGATGACTTCCACTAGTCCTCCTATAACACCATTTCCAAGTCAACTGGCGTGTCAACCATAAATCCAAAACATGTCGGGTTCTTAGATATGTGAAGGAATATTGCTCATCTTAAACTATGGGATTTGTTCTTGTCGTGCTAAATTGGGAATTAAAAATGGATTTTTTCCTCTTTTTTACTAGCTTGCTTTCTTGTCTCTCATCTACTGGTTCTTCACTCTTCTGGTTCTTGCCCATCTTCTTCGACCGCGGATCACTAGGTCCGATCAAATTCCCTTTTACCAACATCACACATCACTTTGTGATGCATTTCCTCGAGGTCCCGAAAAAGACATTATATGGACTGGAAAAGGATTAGTCATCCTAAAATTTTGATTCATTTCTTGTCGCAAATATTCACCTGTAGCATACCCTATTGGGTGCCGAGGGAAGATCTTAGCAAGTTAATTAGTGCCCAATGCTAAAATTTCTTATCGAGTCAAACAATTGTGATTTTTTGAGTTACATCAATGTAGACACCCCAAAATGAGATGTTCGTATACATTTTAATCCCCAATGATGAAAGGAAGTACCCGGGAGACCTCTCGGATTGAAACTCTTCAAGTCAACTCAGTCAACAGTACCGTACGGTACTCATCTCTCACGCACGGCACAGCCCAAGTCACGTACGGCACTCTTTTGAAGTTTGGCGGTGGAAGTGTGCCGCACGGCACAGTTTATGTGCCGCACGGCACTGTCACTTGTCACACAGCTTTTGCAGAGTTCCCAGCAGGTCAAATTGTTGACAAACTCGTCCCTCTGCTCATTATGATTTCGTGCGAGGATGGAAGGCTACCTCCTAGCCATCATCATCTGGTGTAAGCATCAAGAAAACTTGGAGACCAAGATCACTCCTCCCTTATAAATACCGATCGGTTCCAACGGATGAAGAGATCGAAAAAAATGAGGAAGAATTTCATGAAACTCTAAACCCCTATCAAAAACATTTTCTCTATTGTAAGCCTCCTTCATCCTTACACACAATTCCCAGAAATCAATCTCATCCTCTTTTCAAAAGCAAGACCCAACCCAAAGCTCAATTCCCTGTTTTCGGTTCAAAGCCGTGAGGTCTACATTCATAGTTTGTGTGAGTTCCAGTCTTCAATCATCATACCTATGGCGCTAGTGTGAAGTTGGAGTTCAAGGAGAATCTAAAACGTGCCTAAGGAGTTTCAGAAACGCTTCAATCCAAGAGTTCAAAACCGAAGGTATATTTCCGTCTAGCCAAATTTCTTAAGTTTGGTACCCTGAGGGGAGGGATACCAAGTGTGGAATGATCTCCAATATCATCTCCATGCTTGGTATGCCCATGTTACATCAAGATCAGTTTGATTTCATATCTCCCGGTTGCGTCGTACGGTGAAAATATCGCCTCGTACGGAGCGATTCAATGAGGAGGGACATTCCCCATTTGAACACACTGTTTTCTCATTCAAAGTAGTCTACTTTTTACCATATTCCACGCCTTGTATGTGTTTGTATTTAATCATGTCGGAAAACCAAAGTTTGAGCTGTTTGTAAAGGAAACAGTGCCGCACGGCACTCCCACTGTGCCGCACGGTACACTTGGAGTGCTGTACGACACTCTTTTGAAAATTGACCGTTGGATTGATGAACAGTGCCGCACGGCACACTTTCTGTACCGTACGGTACACCCAGTGTGCCGCACGACACATTTTTCTTGTAAAATCCAAAATTTTGAACAGTACCTTGCATGAACAGTTTAAGCTCTGGATTTTCGTGTGTTTACTGTAAATTACATACTAGTTACTTGTTTTTCATTATTATCGTCTGCTTTTCTTGATTTAAGTGTTTATTTGTTAAAGTTCGGCATTAAAACGTTTTCTAAAAATCCCACAAATGTTTAGTAAAGACCGATTTTTAATCGGGCGAACGGGGTGCATTAAAACCCTTCCCCGTTCGTAACCTGGCTCCCGAATCCAAAACGAATCTCTGGTTTTCAAATCGTTTTATGAATCATTTTCTCAATCATTTTCAAATTGGTTTCTCGGGTCCTAAACCAATTTCCAAAAACCCGGGTGGCGACTCTATTTTCAAATCAAATCTGAAACCGGCGTGTGGGAGGTCGACCGTCCACAATCAATCCTCTAAATACAGGTTCTATTTCCTACACAATCTCCCCCAATCTCACATTCTTCAAAAGCCAACCCAACAGTTCTAAACTTGAACATGAGACTGATAAGTGTGGAGACTTTATATCCATCTCATAACAATTGGCAATGAGTGGAGAGGTCCCAACTCCCAACATATATTAAGTGATCACCCATTCCATTCCTAAGCAATGTGGGACTCTTGTTCCTTCACAATAAGCACTTCTTTGATAATTACACTCAATACAGAGGCGAACGTTGCCAAGAGTACACTGTCTACTATTCTTGCCCGAATAATCAAGTTCCTAAAGTGTGCGTTTTGTAGCAGACTGAATTTTAGTGATCCGTTCTCGTTATTCCCTTCTGATTTCTCTGTTGAATATGATGTGTCAAAGGAATGTCATGCGTGTCTGGCTGACAGTGGTCAGTGACTGCATGACACCCGATAATTCCAATGCTTTAAGGAGAGAGGAGGTACTATCATTTCTGGTTAGTTTAAGGCTTGTTCATTTCAGGATGTGCGAATTGAAATAACTTTAAATCCCATTCCTTTTCTTCCACCGTTCTTTGTAAACTTGTCTAACCAATATTTTTTTTTTCTCAGTGACAATATTTGCACGAAGAAGTAACTTGGCATTGATTATCGGAACAGGTATCGTTCATGTGCTACATTAGCGTAATATCTTCACTCAAATGATAGCTAGCGAGATTTATTATTCCTAAAACTATTATCCATGTCTTACCATTTCATTGGAATTGTGCTTCAGCTGTTCCTAGTGTTGGGATTTTGATAATTTTGTCATTCTACATCATCTTCAAGAAACTCACACAAAGTGAATCCAAATTCTTTTGGAAAAAGAAGACAGAGAACTACCTAAACATTGAGGCATTTCTAAAGAATTGTGAGTCTCTTTCTGCAGAAAGATACTCTGATTCTGATATTAAGAAAATTACCAACTCGTTCAGAACTAACCTAGGTCAAGGAGGATTTGGTAGTGTCTTCAAAGGAGAGTTAAAAAATGGCTGTCTTCTTGCAGTGAAGGTTTTGGAAGGGTTGAAAGGCAATGGAGATGAATTCATTAACGAGGTTGCAACCATTAGTAGAACTTCTCATGTAAATATTGTGACTCTTCTTGGATTCTGTTTTGAGGGTTGTCATAGAGCTCTCATATATGAGTTCATGCCTAATGGATCTCTTGACAAGTTCATACATGATGGTGGCTCCTTGACATATCGCCAACTGGGTTGGGAAGCACTGTATCAAATTGTGGTTGGTATAGCCCGAGGGTTAGAGTACTTACACCGTGGTTGCAACACACGAATTTTGCATTTTGACATAAAACCTCATAATATTCTTCTAAATGAGGACCTCTGCCCAAAAATCTCCGATTTTGGCCTTGCTAAACTGTGCCCACAGAAAAATAGTATCATATCATTGGTGGGCGCCAGAGGAACAGCTGGCTACATTGCCCCAGAAGTATTTAGCAGAAATTTTGGTGGGGTTTCACACAAGTTGATGTGTATAGCTATGGAATGATGGTTCTAGAAATGGTTGGAGGAAGAAAGAATATCAGTGTCGAGGTTGATCATACGAGTGAAATATACTTTCCACATTGGGTATACAAGCGTCTTGAGCTAGATGAAGAACTTGGATTGCATGGCATTATGAATGATGAGTCACATGTAAGTGCAAGGAAGATGATTATAGTTGGCCTGTGGTGCATACAAAATGATCCTTCACACCGACCATCAATGAGTAGGGTAATGGAGATGTTAGAAGGGACCGCGGAGCCTTTACAAATCCCACCTAAGCCCTTTTTGTCTTCTCCCTCCAGAGCACCTATGGATTCATCCACTACACATGTCATGACATTGTGATGATGCATGCATCCTTCTACTGGAAAAAGCAAAATGTGGACTCCCGTAATCTCAAAGTGCACAAGTGAAATTAGGTAAGTCTGTATCTCTTAAACATGGTAAGTTTGTAATCCCCGAACAAGAAACAATGAGGCTTCTAATGTGAAAGTTGAACCAATAGTTTGTATGTTCTTATTTGGCATGTATTTGAGGCCCATAGTTTGTTTGCAGTTTCATGTTCTTTGCACAAGTGTCAAACTTGACTCGTGTCAAGACCTACTACTGTGTGAAAGTAGAGTCAAATTTAAGTGTAGGGGTTAGTAGAAAGACAAATAGAGCTAGATTGTTGGTCAACTTATTTGATTCATGACAAAGCATTTAGATTGGGATACAACTATCGAAGGAGATTAAAGGTCTCAATTAGACCCCTTTTTTCCAAGTAGTAATTTTCACTTTAGAACAGTTCACCTCGTTTTCAAAAGCATTTTCCTTATGTTATCCCATGATCAACAGTACCTTAACAAGTTCGGATAAGTCATCAATGACAATATCTGTATGTAATTCCATAGGAATGTATCTACACCTGATGATTAATTCTGAAGTTTAGTTTTCACGAATCTCAGAAAAGTTTGTCTATCAATTTGTGTACCTTCTTCTCTCTCTCTCTCTCTCTCTCTCTCTCTCTCTCTCTTTGTGGATAGTTGCAGTAACATATTTCACATGAATATTCTTTTCAATTCTCAACATTGCTGTTCACCGGAAAAAATTTCATAGAATTCAAAGAGTTAATCGGGAAACTTTCTAGGAACAGTTAGTTCTAAACCTTTTTCAAGATGAAGGTTTTTGGGCTATTTTATACATTAATAGAAAAAACCAGTCTCGCAATAAGAATCAGAACTTCCCCAGAGAACAACCAACAAAAAGTAATTGAAGTTGCCAAATTTGTGAAATAGAATGCTAAAAAAGTCTGCATGTAATTATGAGGGGTAAATGCCGTATGTGTACCTTTTGAATGCGCCATCATCCTAACTGCATATCCTGACACGTGCTCTTCGATAATTGCAAGATAGAAACTCACCCAATTTCTAATGTAAGTAGTGTCGCATTGGATGTACAATTTTTATTTTGTAGACTGGACTCTATATCTCGAACACATTTCCCGGTTATGCTATTCTTCTTTGGAACTCCTGGAGTGTGGGTAAGTGTTTCTCAGGTTTCAAATCAAGTGGAACTCATGGGCAAGCTTAGAGAGCTTACTTGATGAAAGAATATTGCCCCAAGCTCATTGTCTCGCGATTGTTCTTGTAGTTGTCTTTGCACTTGCCCCTTACAGTAACTTCATACCATGGCTATATCAAGGCATTTTTTTTTATATTGGAAAATAAAATTCATTGATCACAAGGATAAAAATAAAAATACCACAGGATAAAATGCCCCTTTTTCACTGAAGTAGATGGTACTCCTGAGGAAACCTGGGTCAATTTTCCACGCTAAGATCAGAACTCTTTCACCCTGTTTGGCAGTCGGATTTGCATCTGCCTTGATTTGCAAATCCCGGTCCCACGCCTAATGAGATGTTTGGGTAACAAATTCTGGGGTGGATTTGCCAATCCGGGTGGCCTCAAATCAGGGAGGAAGGGTCGTTAGCTTAGTAAATCCGGGGCAAGTGAATATGATTTTGACAAAAGTACCCCTCACTTGTAAGTGTCAGGACGTTAAAAAAACACCCCTATTGATATCTAATTGAGCTGATTTTTTACATAGACGTTCAAAATATTAAATAAACATATTCGAATAAAAATTAGCTCAATCGGATACCGAAAACCGGTAGAAGATTTTGTGAGTTTGTTAGTAGAACCCACACTTGTAAGTGTCAGGCTGTTAAAAAACACTCCTATTGATACCCGATTGAGCTAATTTTTTATATGAACGGTCAAAATATTAAATAAACACATTCGAATAAAAATAAGCTCAATCGGATACCGAAAATCGGTACAAGTATTTTGTAGTTTGTTAGCCTTGTAGGAGTGTTTTCTTATTGTTAAAATATTAAAATATTACCATCTTATTGTTTCTTCCTCATTTTTATCTTTTTAAACTTTTGTTAGTTTTGTGTTTTATTTTTTATTAAACATTCGTAAATACATTACTAATTTTTGTCGAATTCTTTTTTCTGGAAATATTATTTTTTAACATCTAATATATTATTTTATATTTATGTATTTATTTTGTATTTATTCTAATTATTATGTATTTAATCTTATTATAATGAAATTAATAAACTAGGGGTAATTAAGTCATTTGGCCTCTTATCCTATCATATCCACCCTCCAAATCTCCCTTATCAAAAAACCATCCAAACACCTCATTACAAATCCACCATTCTTAGGAGGTGGGCCCACCCTCATTACAAATCTACCCAAAATCATCTCCGACATCCAAATGGGGCGTTTGAGTTCTCAAATCTTAACATACACGAGTTCAGTACTCACGAGGAAACTTAAATGGGATTCTTGATGAAAAAACAAGAGATTTCAAGACGCATCTTTGGAACATATTGAAATGTTGTTTTGGTGGCATTGACAACAATTCCTAGAATTGAGTGGTTTATGCATCTTTGTTAATATGCCTGTTTCATGTTCCCTTGTTTAGTCTAGCCTTGTTGTTTCCAGAAAAAATATGTTTAACGGTCTCCAAAGCATGTCCCAAATATCTAAAAAAATGGTTTTTGCTTTCTCATTCACTCCCCCACCACCTACGGCCACTGCCCACCTCCAAGCCACCACCTCTGGTCACCCCCACTGAATACCACTACAGCTTCTCCCCACCTCTAGCCGACCACAAGGTTACTAAAGCTTCTTGGCTTCTAAACAGCTACTGTACTTGGTGGGACTTCAGCGCTTCCACAAAGGTGTTTGTACACTCAAAATAAACATGAAGTCAGCAGACTATAAAAAAAGAAAAATTGCTTTGCGTTGTGCTGCGTCTGGAAAGCCGTTGGTTAGAATCCCCCAAATTGAGAAGGCAAACTTACCCAGGGAAAAATGAACTCTAAATTGCTCAGAAGCTCAAAATCAATCCCATTTTGAACAAACTGTGGTTAGAACTGGTCATCAAATGATCAGCTATTAAAATCCAAACCAAAACTGTAAAAGTGTGGTCTCTGTTTGAGCCTTTCCAGCCTTTAGGCAAATCTAACTGTAAGTACAAGTGTAAATGCATAGTTGTAATTGTTGAAAAGTAAACTTGAGCAAGTGAAGCAAGTGGCTCAGCAGCCCATAGCAAAAAACGTGGAGAACTGTTCACTATCATGCCCGAAGACTTTTGCACTTAAGTGATAGTATTTGTGATTTGTTCAATAAATGTGAGGTTATCTTTTATTTGTCCTTTTATATTGTTAAGCCTATAAATAGGTTTGTGATCTGATTGTGTAAGTATGCAACTACGAGTGATCAAAGTGTGTGAGAAAAGTGTGTAAAGAAATTCAGTTTCTCAGAGTGTTTGTGAAATAGTACAAATGTGAGAGAATTTGTTTGATAATCCTCTGTTTGCCTCAGTGGTATAGAGCTTCAGGCTCATCCGGAAAAAAAACACACAAATCTGTCACCTTTGGTGTTCTACTGTTGTAGCCCCAAAAATTCAATTCACTCAAAATAAAATTTTTGAGTGCAGATTCCAAATCGTCTCAGCCACACGAGTCGATTGATTTTGAGTCCCACCTAGACGCTGCCAAATTCTCCGGCGACAAAATTGAACCTGAAGTGTTCTTCTTCAAAGTTTGATACTTGAAAGTATTCATCTCACCAAGACGAGTGTAGCACCGTCCAGCACAAACCCATCCATCACGTGCCGCTGCTTCCGTTCGTCTTCCAAGCTGTTCATCTTCCTCGGCTCCGGCGAGCCGATCCGTTCTACCGAGACGAAAGTGAAACCGTCTCATCAGACACCAAACAGGTTGCCTCACGCTACCGTACGAAGCTCGAAGCTTTTGCGGTGTACTTTCACCGTTGAAAAGAAGAATTGTTTCTCTGCCTTTGGTTTCAACGAAAAGGATCCCTTTTAAGTTGGTTAGCTATTCAAAGGCTACCTACCAAGAGAAGTATTAAAAGTAAGTGGGCCCCTTGAATTATTTTTTACCTGGTGAGACTTTCAAAGGGTGAGTTCTCCAATGGATTTTATCAAAAATTTGATAAAATCAAACCACTTGATTTTATCTATTGGTGAGGAGAGTTGATAAAATCTATAGATTTTTGAGATTTTTTAATGCAAAAATCTATAGATTTTTGAGATTTTTTAATGCAAAAATCTACAGATTTTATCAACTCTCTTCACCAATGGATAAAATCAAGGGCTTGATTTTATCAAATTTTGATAAAATCCATTGGAGAACTCACCCTCTGTGAAGAAATAATCCCAAGGCCGAATTGATTTTCTTCAAGTGGGGTCATTCCACTTATTTCAAGTGGGGTCGTGTGCCATTTAATTTTTCGAGAACAGATTTCTAATTTGAAGACCCGATGGCCAGCGGAAGTGCACAAGCGCTTATTCCAAAGCTCACTAAGGACAATTATGATAATTGGTGTATCCAAATGAGAGCACTATTGGGTGCTCAAGAAGTCATGGAGATAGTCGAAAATGGGTTCGAGGAACCTGCCTCAAAAGAAGCAGAAACAGCTTTAAAGGAGGAATAGAAAACAACGCTCTGTGCCGTGCGAAAGAAGGATTGCAAAGCCAAGTCCATCATCTACCAAGGACTTGATGAGATGACGTTCGAGATCATCGCTTCCGCTACATCTTCCAAAGAAATTTGGGAGACGCTGCAGAAACATACAAAGGTGCCGACAAAGTAAAGAAGATTCACCTTCAATCTCTACGAGGCGAATTCGAGTCTTTACGGATGAAATCCTCAGAATCTATTTCTAAGTATTATGGTCGAATCATGACGGTTGCAAACCAGATGAGAAGAAACAGAGAAGCTCTCACAGATACGAGAGTTATAGAAAAAAATCCTCCAATCGTTGGATACGAGTTATAGAAAAAATCCTCCAAGCTCTCACAGACAGAGTAACTGATTCCAAAAACCTTTCAAGATTACACAAAGGCGACACCACCACCGGTTCCAATGCCGGCACAGCCACCGGCTTAGGAGTCTCCACTGGCCTACTGCCTCGGCTTTCCTGCTCCCTTTGAACTGAATTACCCTTTACAGAAGTATAGTGGTTAACAACCGTGACGTCACTGCTTGACCAAATCCTAGACCTAAATTAATGGGTTGCCCCAAGCGTAGGGCTGAGACCGGTGTAGCATAATACCCGGTAACACCGGAATCGAATCCACAGGGACGGTAGAGAGTGCTTAACTAAAAACTCGGGTTGTGAGATTTGAAACGGCTCTTAGGTAGCCACCCCTTGTAATTTGATGGGAGAATTAACTAAACTAAAGAGAATTTGGTTTTGCTTAAACTATTTAAAAACAAGTACGGTCGTAGGGTTCATAACACCAGTGACCAGGTCCAGACAGTTCCGCTCCGTTCGGTGTTCTAAAAACGTTTGATTTTAGAGAGAAAAAGGTCCCCGAAAGATGCGAATCCTCGTGGTCGCCGTTTACCCATGTACAGCGAAGAACAAGTTTTGGTCCCCCGTTCCCCACGTTACATGGGCTCCGACAATGCCCGGATACGTCCAACGAAAGCTCTTTAGTAACCTAAAATTGCCTTTCCCGTTATTAATTCTGGAAATAGGAGCAAGAACACACCCAGCCCTGGTCACGGCGTGTTAATCACCCCGCGACCATACCTATGGAACTACTCACTCATGATAGCTTGAACAAATAACAGGAATCTGAAATAAAGCATGCTTTTCTAATTGAATACGGATTAAAACAAAGGATTCGAACTCAGATCACGGACAAACTCCCGTGAACTGAGATTAATAGATATAAAACAGAAAGTTACCGAAACAATACTCGAATTTGTGAACAAAACTTCCAAACTTCAATGCAAAAGTCTCCGGAAAGTAGAATCTCCAGAGGAAATAATCGGCTGCTAATTCGGAGCAAAGAAAACAAAGTTGTGAACCCTAATTCAGCCTCAAAACGAGGTATTTATCCCTTCCCGAAGTCAGAACACGTGGCAAGTCAACCGCTGACTTTTAAGCCGCTCGGTATCGATACAGCTAAAAGCCTATATCGATACCCAACATTCTGTTCGCGTAATGAACACTTGGGTATCGATACAGGAAAACCCCTGTATCGATACCGAGACCTTCATAATGCTTTTCCAGCTTGTATGGTCGTCCCTACTTGGGTCCCACCGGTTCCCAGCATGCCCAATGTCATGTGTCCACTTTACGTGCTCCTCCGGCCCGTTTCCTACAAAACAAACACAAGACAACACCGCATCAAGTGGAAAATGGAATAAATAGCGCCTCTAACGCGCTAATTCGCCCTACTTAGGCGCTTATATCTATGACATTGCGCGTCTATCAGTCACTCTGAGCTCTACGGAGAGGATCTTGGCTCTGCTTATTCTGATGGTTCCTTAGAGCCTTGGCCGGATTGTAAAACCGATCCTCCCACGATTTCTTCCGACTTGCAATCCAGCCCCCAACATCTTCAAATTCCAACACCAACAAAGGGCCTCAATAAACCCTAAATTCACCACCTCATATTAAACCCTAGACCAAGGATACAATGACATAATCCAACCAACCTCAATATGTTACTTTCCCTACAAATTGACGGAGGTCTATCAATGTTGAACCGGAGCGGTTCGGCTGAAGATACTCGTAAGGTGAATACAAGAGATCAAATTAGCCGATTGGTGTCGACAAATTTTGGGGATATGAGGAAACCCTAACAATGTTGAAGCAGATCGAAGGGGATTTTCTTTATATATCGGTTATGGTCTTTATGAATATGCGTCTATATATATGTATATATAATTGATGTAGTTTGTAATGTTGCGTGAATGAACCAAGCCTTGGTGATGTAAGGGAAACAAAAAACGGTTCCAAATTGAGAAGGCTGATAATGTCCGGAGGTAGGAGAGAGAGAGAGAGAGAGGATGAAAACCAGACACTGAAATGGATGGGAAAAGTAGGAAGAGAACAATTTCGAAATTGATGGTTTTTTAATTGAGGGCATTGGAAGATTAAAGATGAGGATCAAGTACCACGTGGTATCCGTGTGCGCAATCTGAGCCATCCAATTTAATTTTAAATAGTCCGAATTATGGAAAGACAGGAGAGAGAGATTTTGATCTGGGCCGTCCAATGTACTTTTACACGGTGCAGAGGCAATTTTCGGATACCACGTAGACTTGGCCACGTGGTACCCATTGAATATCCAAAAAAAATTCAAAATATGAGATATGGTTATTTTAATGGAGCGGTGCGTGAGTTGATAAGACAAAGTTACCCCTGGTGAGAGGTTTGGTGAAGAGAGGTGAAGCTGGGAATTAAAGTTTTGATTGGGGTTATTGTTGGGGATTATGGTAAAAAAAGGGGTCACCGACCAATGATTTGTTTTGTTTGTGAAAGGCTTATCTGATAGCCGGGGGGAGGATCGAGGAGGGGGAGGGAAGGGGCTGTGATTGGTGGGTGTTGGGAGAGAGGAGATGACACGTGCGAGGGAAGTGGGGGACACGTGCACGATGGGTTTTGGGGCAGTGGTGGTGCGGGGAGTCGCTTTCTTATCTCTCTCCTCTTTGATTGTCCCGATGGTGTTTGGGGATTGATCGCGTCGTGAGACCAACGGACGCGGCTGGCTGTAGTCGTCGATTCACGCATCCACGTTTGACCTGATTCGATTCACTTAGATTTAAAATAAAATAAAATAACACGTACACAACCGCCGTCCACAAAACGATGTTGGCCTTGTTCGTTTCCCTGTTTAGTTTTAGTTTTAGTTTTGATGACATCATCATTTCCCTAATTTTCTCTCTATCTATCTCCACTCATTACACCTGCTGACATCATCAAAACTAAACTAAACTATCTAACCAAACACAACCGTTGTTTTGGATCCCAATTCCAAAAATAGAAAAAAAAATTGAAAACACAAACCACTCTGAAAATAAACCCTTCCCCCAAACTAGCGTTGTGCCCATTTAATGCACGGGAACAAAAAAAATTACATTGACATTTTTTTCGTCCTCTGTGTATCGAATAGGTGTAGTGCTATTTGATGAAAAAGATAATTGATAAAAAAAAAAAATACATTTGCGTTTTTGCCGGCCTCGTGTTTTTAACGGACACAACTCTAGTTGATAAAAATATTGTATTACATTGGTGGTTTTTTCCAGCCTGTATATTGAACGGACACGAATTAAAATCCTGTTTAAGACTGAAACCACTTAAGAAAAACACAGTCTATGGATTCGAATATTTTCTTACAATAACTTTTTGTTGTTTTGCAACTACTAGTACTAGATAATAAAAAATAAAAAAAAACTTAGAATCAAATACGTTGTATAAATGTGATTTTTTCACTGAATTGCACACATTTGTTCTACTTGATGTTTTACAAAATTGTTCTAACAAATTAAGTTTTTTTTTTAAGCTCTAAAACATGAATAATTCGGATAATGTTGTCAACCTTGAGACGAAGTACATAAGGGCGTGGTTTTCACCCCATGGTCTTTACACAGGCCTTGGATTCTTTGTCTCGTAGCCCTTGTAAAGTTGCGTGTCCACCATTTGCCTCCGTCAATTCCCGATATCTCCAGCTCAAGAGCTCTTCAAATGTCTGATACATTTTCATTTCCTTCTCTCTTATCTTTCTCTGTTCTCATGATGCTCCCCAATTTAATCGATCCATTGTTATCAGGAATGCTGATGAGAAAATGGAAATTTAGGACCAAAACTTATCTAAACGCAAACCTAGATTTTTGGATATCCAATCATGTTGCATCCAAAGTTGCACATGAATGGTTTATGGTTTCTTTATTGGAACATTTGACACCTAAAAATTAGCTCTCATAGATTCTCAATTGTATTGGTAAACTACAAACTCTAAATTACCCAAAAAAAAATATATCTTTCATTTTCACCACCTAAAATAAAATACTTTCAATTAAAGGATTTTGCGCAAGATGTAACGGGGATTTGGGGCCAAGTATTTAATTAACCTATATATCGAGTGAAGAGGATGTAGGAGAGTTGGTGAAGGTGAGGACTGTGACGACATTGCATGCTTGGTTTGACTAACGGTTGAGATTTTGTTATGGACACGTGATACTATTCAAAGACTGGTACGAAAATATTTGGGTTAGAAATAGGGGACAGTTAATCTCGGGCCCTCTACACCTTGCATGATTAACCTTTTCCCCTTTAAAACATTCTTACCAGTCTAAATAGATTTTACCTCAATTTATACTTAAAAGTTCATATTTAATTTTTACAAAATAGATTATGTCAAACTCTTATTTTAATTCTAATCATTATTGTCTTTTACTCCACCTTTTAACCCCAACTCAACTCGGTATAATGGAACAGTACATTTTCAAATCATCGTGATTGCCACTTTCCTTGTCAAATCTATCGGTGGTGATTTTACATTTTCAATGGAGATATTAGTAAGGTGTTGCGTCTCTCTCTCTCTCTCTCTCTCTCTCTCTCTCTCTCTCTCTCTCTCTCTCTCTCTCTCTCTCTCTCTCTCTCTCATTCTACTCATTAGTGAGTTGAAATATCCTGGCAACATAGTACTATGAGTGACAAGTAATTCACACCTTATTCGGTTTGGGTCTCAAACCCGCCGGCACGGTCCCCAATAAAATTTTCTTCATATCTCTTTCTACTTAGGGGGTGTTCCACTAACCCAATTTTTTGAAAAAACTGATTTTTCTCGGTTTTTTTATGTGATGTGTTGTGAGGGAATGATCTGTCTCGGTGTTTGAAAAAAAATAGTTTTTTGTTAATGGAACACCCCCTTATTACCCCCAAAAACCTCCCTCAAAACCCAAACCAAACAAAGTCTCAAGGAAATAGCGTAAAGTAGCCAATTCCTCAATGAATTACGGAGTATATGACAAGATGACAAATGAATGCTTCGTCCAGTCAAGACAGAGCGCACGAGTAAGGGGGTGTTCCACTAATAAAAAACAGTTTTTTAAAAAGACATTATATAAAAAACCGTGAAAAGTCAATTTATTCAAAAACACCCTTAGTGGAACACCCACTAAATGCAACAACATCTACACACGCATGGTCCGTTCATTAATATTCTACGTAACTGACTAAGCATAAATCGAACGTATTGGCTTACTACAAGATTAAGGCCTAGTTTTTTAAAAGATTTTATAAAATCACCCTTGATTTTATCAAAGAAACTCAGCCTAAACACAATCAACAAGTCATGTGAATAAGTACCCGTTTACTCCAAGTTTCATGCTCCGTTTATTGGGTGCACATAACATGTTTGGTTTCCTATTTTTGCAAAACGTGCAAAAAGTTTTAAAAGGGCTAAACCCGAATTTTGAAATATATCATCTTTTCACTTACATTAACTGCTTTTAACAATTTTAGTCTTTTTGCCACTTTTAGAAAAAATGGAAAACCACCCCTTAGTCTCAAATATGGGAACACATATTATCTAAAGAGCTTGTGTAAATGATCTAAATACAAAACTGACTAATTGCGCTTTACAAGACAGGTCATTCTCTTACAATACACCAACTTAAAAACTCAATTAAGTCAATGCTTAACTTAAAGTCGGATGTTGGAAATTAACTATGTTGGAATTTCGAATTAATTATACGTACTCATACAAATTGATTTGGACAGGTAATCCAACATAAGCTCATTTTTCCGCGGATCAGAACCTTATTTTCCTAATCCATTTAAACATAAAACATATACTCAACTTTAAAGACTCTGCAGTGCAACAAATGTTTTACACTGTGCAACACAGATTTGAAATTCCTACGGCTAAAACACCTTTGGAAGAGTTTTAATTAAATCCAAACCGTTGAAAACACCTTTTGAAGGCTGAAATACTTCGCTTTACAGTGCAACATATTTGCTGCAGTCCTCTATCCCTGTTTCCTATGCAAAGATGGGCATGTGAGGTCCATTTCAGAGTCCAATAAAAATAATTTAAATTGGTCATTATCAATCAACTTATCAGATAGAGTAATTGTAAGTGTTTTTTTTTTAACATGGAGTAATTGTAAGTGTTTACATACCATATATGCGATGATTTTACAAGCATTCTCGCTTCCAAATCCATTTAAAATTTATTCCATTCAAGCATTACAAAAAATTTCGCGATTCTATATAGTATTTAGAAGTTTGAAAGAGAACAAAAAAATAAAAAAACCGCTTCCAAGTGCTTAGAGGACTTATTAAGAAAAAGAAAATATAAGAGAACTTTAATATATAAGTAACAACTAACAATCTCAAATATACTTAAAAGTTATAAGGAAAATTCTAAAATTAGCCCAATTGACTAACATTAAGGCTTAAAAAGTGTATTGACATGTGTAAAAAATGTATAGGATTGTGTGAAAGTATATAGAAAAGTGAAAAAGTACTTTGAAACTTGTGGTTTTTATTTTATTTTCTTGTTGCCTTATTGTCAGCCTAGTGAGCTGACAATAGAAAACCCCTCGAAAGGATGCCCAAAATGTGGATCAAAGTCTCACAACTGCTGTCCCATGGCACACAAAAACTCCCCGAAAGGATTCTGACAGGGAAATGGTTACAATACACACTCATTAAAAGTGTGTACCATATATACCTATTGTATGGTCTATATTGTGTCACCTCATTGACAATCGTAACATTGTTTAGTTTTTCTTAACTTTTTAGCAATATAATTCGTAACATTTTCTATGATTCGTAATATTTTGGTATGTCTCGTAACTTTTATGGGGGAAAAAAATCGTAACTTTTATAAAAAAAAATTTGTAACTTTTGTAGAGGTGTGTATGACACACACCCAAATAAGGGGTGTGTATTGTAGCATTTTCCTTCTAACAGAGTTAAACATAGTCAAAATGAATTTCGCAGGTGAGTTATTTGGGCGACGTGGCAGCAGTTGGTAGGACACCAAAGACGGACACCAAATGGGGACAGCAGATCCGGAGGAAATTTGCGAGGCTCAATTTCCACGACACAGTTGTGACATACAAGGAGCCTCGATACCACGTGGAAGTGTTCCAGGAAGAACATGGATAATTTTTCATTGACAGCAGATAATGGAATTTCAGCACTTCCATTCATCTCGTCATAAGGTTTTTCAAAATATATTACTGATATTGTTCGAGGCAATGCTGAGTCAGGATTTTCTATAAAAGTCAAACATTTTATTTTTGTCATAAAATGGGAAAAACGTCGTTTCGTGCCATAATTTTCTGTATCTATTTCCACAACATCACTTTTCCAACCATTAACGTTTAGAAAACCTTCCAACCCCATTTTCAATAATCACACACTAAAAACTGTTTACTTTTCATACAAAAACGAGGACCATCCAAAATTTTCCGCCACACCTTCTTTACCAAATTGTGAGGGGTGATAAACTTCAAAATCAATGGAAATTTTGGATAATCCTTACAGCATAACCTCATGGATTAATGGATAATGCCTCGTGGAAAAAAGGGCCAAGAATGAGACAGTTTTCCAACGTTTTTGTTTTGTTTCGAGTGGTGACCCCATCTTATCCAAACTGTCCCATAACATCATTTAGGCAGCCAAGGTTTATTCCAGTTGGATAGCAGGTTTGGGTTTGCTCTTCATACGATTGATTAGGGTTAGATTCTTGTAGTCAGGTATACAAGAAAATAATTTCTGGTGAATTCCGTAAGCTCTGTTCATTTGCTAAAAATGTTATACGAGAAAGTTAATTTTGAGAAAAGTGAACTGAAGAGTAAATGAAAGAGAAATTTACTTTCACATGAGTGTTCATTTGATAAAGAATGTTTCGAGGAAAGTGTAATTGGCGGGAGCAAACTTTTCTACGATATATAATTCAGTCCTTTTTGCAGGATGTATTTTGTGGGAAAGTGAGTCCCAGTATGAAAAATAATTGTGGGTCCCATTATTTCCCCTGTAACTGAACACCTCAAAAGTTATGTGAAAGTTGATTTTCCCATAGTTTTCCATACTTTCTTGACAATTGAATGAGGCCGTAGTCTCTACGTATATGGCTAGCTTTGACCGAACTAGAGAGAGAAATAGTCCAGGTATGTGTAAGTTGATCCAGACACTAACGACTGTTTAAAGGTTGGTTATAACTTGTGATCGCAGATTATTCCTTTGCGAGGTGAGTATGGGCCCTAACCCTAGGGTTGGTCCATTTTTGTTCAATCTAATGGGCAGGAGTCTGATCCATGTTTTAAGCGTCTTACCCAAGTACAAGAATAGATCTCAATTGGGCTTAATGAGGCCGGACTCTTAGCTAGAGCTCATAATGGGCCTCCGTCAACAACCCAATTTGGAAGGCTTTAGAAAGGTATAAATAGGGCGCACTTAGCAAGGGTTTGAGAGATCTCTGCTCCAATTCTCTCACAGCAATGGCGAAGAAGAGGGCGAGACAGCAGAATCCAGAGCCCTTCCTTGGCGACGACAGCGCCATTACTGTCTCCAAGAAACGGCATAAACCTCCCAAACACCACCAACATGAACATAAGGCACCTCTCTCTCTCTGCTTACCGTATCGTATGTTCATAAATGATGTGTGTATGTATATGCAGCTTATATCGTCGGGTACGAGTTCGAAGATATTGAAAGAAGCTCTGATTCAGCAAAAAGAGATAATCGAGGAGAATCAGGGGCGGAGCCAAGGGGGGTCAAGCGGGGTCACTTGACCCCACTGAGATGTCAAATTTTAATAGAATAGGTATAATATTTTTTAGATTTTGTATTTTTGCCCCTTGTATATGGTATTTTTTGCCCAACTACTTGCCCTCCTCCTTACCATTGACCACATCAAATAATTTTTCTTGCAACACTCTAATTCTCTTTACCTCTACTTGCCCTCCCTACCAAACCCAATTGCGTCGAGTTGTTGTATACTATCATACTAGCATGAATCCGTGCTATGCACGGAGACATGAAATAAAATGATGTATTTTTCTTTTTCTCGATTAACTAAAAATTTGTACCTTCCACCGCAAAGTGTAATAAATTATTGGATCACTTAGACCAAAAGAGTGTAACAATATTATTTCCTATCTGCTCTTGTCTCTAATTTTCTGTCATGATTGATTCAGCTATAAAATCATAATCTATGCTTGAGCAAAATGAAATTATAACAGAAACTTATTGCAAGCAATTTGGTTTTCAGAAAAAAGGGGATTCATAGGCAATAAAATTAGAGACAACACATGTGCAACCGGAGATTTGTGAGAGACATCAAGAAAAAGCATCACTTCAAATCCAAAGCTCTCAAATAGCCTCTTCGTTTTAGATGGTGAGGCCGATCTTGCCTATAAGAGAGGGATTTCGTGTATGAAATTTCTTCTTCTTAAGAGGAAATGAAGGCGATTCTGGTATTTACTTTTTGGGGTTGAATGATAAAACCTGCACTCCGAATGGCTTTCAAAATATAGAGAGAAAATAGTAGTATCAAGATAACATATACATTGATCTTGCTAATCAAATCGACTTCAAAATTTGCTAAAATTCAATAATGATCTTCAACACTCAAAAATTTCTTCCGGTTTTAAAATTTTAGATTGAACTTGGTTAAAATTTCATTTTGGTCAAATTGTTTTGAAGACTGTTTCTGGTCAAAATATTCGTCTATGTTATAGTGTTTTTTTTTTTACAGCATTTTTGTTAGATTATCTAGATTATAGATAATGTTGAAATATGGGTAAGGTTGCATATGCATTGCATTGGATACACCGTTTTAAGGTAGATGATCACTGATTGCCAAGAGGAGTGTATTCACAATTAAACTTAAAGTTACCATTTACCAGGGTTGAGTTCCCAAACTTTGTGAGATCAATTGGGAGATTTTTGTTAGACATTTCAGGGCAGCGCGCCTATAAGCTAATTTTTGTTAGACATTTCAGTGTATATTTTGGGAGATCAATTGTAAATAAATTATATGTTATTAATAGATAACTACTTTAACTCCTTTCTATTTCGCATTTTGGTGTTCTTTTGTTTTATTATTCTGCTTTAAGAATTTGACCCCACTGATATTTTATTCTGGCTCCGCCCCTGAGGAGAATGAAGGGAAAACCACTAATAACCTGGTATTTGCTGAAGAGCCGGCGACTTTTTTGGAAGAGGAGGATATCAACGACTTCGGTGGATTCTTGGAAACTCAAAGCCACTTTGGAGGTTACGAGGTGAGTTTGATGTCTCTGAGTTTTACAGGCTGTGTTCGTTTCCCGGTTTTAGTTTAGTTTTAGTTTTGATAACATAATCATTACCCTCATTTGGGTCATGCTACAATGCGCACCCTCTAAAAATTACTCAATATGAGATTTTGTGACTCAAAATATGAGATTTTATAGCTCTAAATATGAGATTTTGTGGCTGGAGATACGAAATGCATATGGTATGCACACTCATACGAATAGTCACAAAATCTCATATATTTCCAGAAAATCTCATATTTGGAGCCACACAATCTCATATTGGATCCATGCGGACTTTGCTACAGTGAGTGCGGACTTGCTACAGTGCGTGCGGACTTGTGCGGACCTCATATTTGGAGCCACAAAATCTCATATATTTCCAGAAAATCTCATATTTGGTGCCACAAAATCTGATATTTTAATTCACAAAATCTCATATTTGGTGCCACAAAATCTCATATTTTGAGTCACAAAATCTCATATTTGGTGCCACAAAATCTCATATTTGGAGCCACAAAATCTCATATAATCAATGGTCAAAGGTGGCACAAATCCCCACACGTCATACGTGGTGCAATCTCGGCCGTCCATCCGTATGGGGTGCATACTGTATGTCATATCATATTTGGAGCCACAAAATCTCATATTTGGTGCCACAAAATCTCATATTATCTCATATTTGGTGCCACAAAACTCATATTTAAAGCCACAAAATCTCATATGGGGGGGTGTACATTGTAGCATGCCCCTGTAACCCCTCATTTCTCTCTCTATCTCTCTCCACTCATTACACCTTTTTACGTCGTCAAAACTAAACTACCAAATGAACACAGCCACAATCTTTTCGTTTATTATTCGTGAATTTCTATTTATCCTTGATTTCGGTTCGCTTGAAAGGTGGCAATGGAATATAAGAGAAATGAACTTTTGGATTGGCTCTTCTGCCATTGCCTCCAAACTACTGAATTAGTTTAGTCAATTAGGCCAAAGTTTGGAACTCGAAGTAGTGTTAGAGGTATCTCCAACCCAATTCTTCATTTTGAAGAATGAAGATTACATTTTTTACTCAAAATGTCAAAAGTGTATCCTATAGAAACATTACTATTTATACACACTTCAACAAGAATTCTTCATTTCCATCTCTACTTTTCAAAATTTCTCTTCAATTTTTTCAAATATTATAAAATTTGTTGATCACACAATTACAAATTATGTGCACTTTAAAGTAAAAATTAGATTTGCAGAATGTTCTTAGTTTGAGAGAATGGTGTTCTTCCTATATGAAGAGTCGAAATTAGTTCTTCATTTTGAAAAATGGAAATTACGTATTGTGGAGAGCACAAAACCTTCATTTTGAAGATTTGACTAATGGTTTTGAGGAAATGAAGGGTTAGTTGGAGATGCATCTGTTTGGTACGAGGGACTTTGTGAAAATTAGAAGCAATAACGGGGGAAAGAATTCCCTCTCGTGTTTTTTTTTTTATCGGAAAAAAACAATTTCATTAGATCAAAAACCAGAACAAAGGATATGGCTGAGCTCAGCTGGGATTAAGGAAACCCAGTTCTGAGGAAGCAATCCTGAAACAAAAGAGGCCACCCAATGGGTGACTCTATTCACTATCCTAGGAATCCATGAAACACATAAACTGAGGCTTTTAACAAGAGATCTAATATCCTGAATTATGCACTCACACTCCCAAGGAGGGTCTAATTCAGAAACACTAAGACAGATGAGCTCTCTATTATCACTTTCTATTTGCATAGAATGAAGATCCATAGCTTTAGTCATTAGGCATGCTTCACGTAGAGCCAGTGCTTCACAAACTAGAGCAGAAGGGCCAGTCACCTTGAACTTCCTGCCATCAATAATTTCACCCTTATGATTCCTTATTACCACAGCACCAGAGCCATCCCGAGTATCCCTATTCCAGGAAGCAACACAATTAATCTTCACCTGATCCTTATCTGGTGGCTGCCATTTAACTGCAACAGAGGGGAAATTAGAGGGGCTAGAAGGGTAGCTAGTATTCGGGACAGGCTTGAGCATAAGTGTTTGGATTTCCTCCCAGGCTTGCTCCATATTCAAGGCTATACACTTGATTGCAATAGGTTTACCTTGAAATCATTTCTAGCTTTCCAGATGCCCCAACTTGCCATTGCCACCCTGCCTAGGAAGATCTTGATGTGGTTTTTATCAGACTTGCTCTCCAGAACTTCATTCATCCATTTCAGAATCGAACTGTTGTCCCATTGAAAAACCTCTGAAAGGTTAATAATATCCCAAACTCCCTTGACTGCCCTGCACTGAAATAGAAGATGTTCTGTTGTTTCCACTGTTTTGAGACAGATCGGACAAAGAGGGGTCCTAGAACATTTCCTCTTATACAAGTTTTCCTTGGTTGCAAGAATATTCCTGCAAGCCCTCCACCAGAAGTGCTTGACTTTTGGAGGGATACTGAGATTCCAAATAGATTTCCACAATGAGGGAAGAGGTTGGAAAGATGGAGAGGAGTTTGAGCTAGAGCTGTTATGTCCGGAAGATCTAGCGAAATGGTACCCACTCTTAACAGAGTAGATGCCATTTTTGGAAAAGTGCCAAATCATCTTATCAGGTTCATCAAGCTTAGACAAGGGTATGGCAGTGATAGCTTTTACCTCTTGCCCCGAAACACAATGCCTTAATTTTTTAATGTCCCACTCTTTGCTAATGGGATGTATAAAAGAGGCAACCAAGGCTTGTTCATCTGTAGTTCTTGTAGAGGACTGAATTTGGAAATTATGAAGTGAAGGTACCCACTTATCTGTCCAGAACTTGACCTCCTTGCCTGATTTAATCTGCCATCGAAGACCTTTTTGCAACAGCTCTCTCCCTTGACATAGACTACTCCATACCCAGGATGGTCTAGCACCCCTTGAGGCATTCAAAAAATTTGTTCTTGGAAAGTAAATCCCCTTTAACATTCTGACCCAAAAAGCATTAGGATTAGTAATAATTCTCCAAGCTTGTTTAGCCAGCAAGGCTAAGTTGAAATCTCTGTGGTCTCTGAACCCCATTCCCCCCTTCCATTTGGGCTTGCACAAATCTTCCCCCTTGAGCCAATGAATTTTAGAATCCTTAGGATCTCCTGCCCACCAAAACTTCCGTGTATATGAGTTGAGTTTGTTGCAAAACTGAATAGGGAGAAGAAAACATGACATTACATACGTAGGAATGGCTTGAACAACTGACTTAATCATGACTTCTCTCCCTCCATAAGAGAGTTCCTTGGCTTTCCACCCTTGCATTTTGTTAATAGCTCTTTCAATCAAGTAGGCATATGTGTCATATTTGGATTTGCCCCAGCATAAAGGAATACCAAGATACTTAGCGTCAGCCTTCATCTCCGCCATACCAACCTGGTCCATGACGGCTTTCCGTTTGTCAAGAGGTGTATTGGCTGAAAATTTTATGGAAGATTTCTCAAAATTAATGAGTTGGCAGAAGTAACTTCAAAGGATTTGATGGAATCCATGAGATTTCTCACCCCTTCAGTTGAAGGCTCCAGAAAAAGAAGAGCATCATCAGCGAAGAAAAGGTGGGAAAGATAAAGACAACTGCGCTTGATTTGAATGCCAGAGAATTTCTTGGATGATACCCCTCTTGAGATGAGTTTGGAGAGGACGTCCATAACCATAAGGAACAGATAGGGGGAAAGAGGATCCCCTGTCTCAGGCCTCTTTCCGGAGCAAATGAAAACCTCTTTTCGCCGTTCACAGTCACAGAGTAACAAACAGTGGTCACCACTTGCATTATCAAGTTAACCCAGCCCTGGTCAAATCCCATCCGTAACATAACCTTCTCTAGAAAATCCCATTGAACTCTGTCGTAAGCTTTGTTGAAGTCTAACTTGACTGCCAACGCTTGCTTTTTCCCCCTGCTATGGATCTTCAAGAAGTGGAATGCTTCATTGGCCACTATGATATTATCTTGGATCATTCTACCAGGCACAAATGCAGATTGGTTTGGGGAGATAATCTTATCCAGAACCAGCTTAAGACGATTAGCCAAAACTTTGCAAATAATTTTCATACTAAAGTTACACAAGCTGATTGGTCTAAATTGGGAAAGGCTTTCAGGATTTGCTACCTTGGGAATGAGCACGATATTAGTTTTGTTGAGTTCCCTTAGCAGAAATCCTCCATTAAAGAAACTGGACACTGCTTTACACGTATCCTCCCCCACTTCTTGCCAATATTTCTGAAAGAACATACCAGGGAATCCATCAGGGCCTGGTGCATTGAGAGGCCCCATTTGGAAAACAGCCTTCTTGATTTCTTCAGGAAGAATAGGTCTCATAAGCTTGGCATTCATATCAGGAGTTACACAGCTAGAGATGGCCTCCAGGGCCGGTTCCATATCCCTATCGCCTTGATCTTGGAACAGATTAGAAAAGTAATGAGCAATGCATCCATTTATCTCCTCCTCAGAGCTACACCAAACACCATCCTCCCCTTTAAGCCGAAGAATTTGGTTTCGTTGTCTTCTCTGAATGAGTGTGGCATGAAAAAAACTGGAGTTTCTGTCTCCGTAATTCAACCAGTTGACTCTTGAAAGTTGATGAAGGTACATCTCTTCCCTTAGGTGCACCTTCTCCATTTCCTTGATAATCATCCTCTGTGCACCCATGTTCTCAGAAGAAGGTTTTGCTAATTGAAGGTCATGAAGCTGGTTCTTAAGTTGAGCCAGCCTTTTCTTGTTGTTGCCAAACTCCTCTTTACTCCAATCAGTAAGAGCTTTTCTGCAAATTTTCAATTTTTTACACCAAATAAACATGTCAGAGCCATGAACAGGGGTATACCAAGTATTAGAGATTGTTTCGAGGCAATTAGGACTAGTAGTCCACATGGATTCAAATTTAAAAACTCTCTTAACTTTTTTGAGAGGAACGCAGCAATTGAGAACAACAGGTGCATGATCAGAACCGCAAATAGGTTCATGAAAGACTTGTGCAAAGGGGAATTTTAACCTCCAATCGGTGTTAGCTAAAGCTTTATCGATTCTCTCTCTGACATTAGCTTCACCCTCCCTATTGTTAGACCAGGTGTAGTGGATACCTTTATACTCCAGATCAATCAAGCCGCTATCAGAGATAAATTTATTAAAACATTCCATACGGTTACTATTAACAGCTCGACCGCCTTGTTTATCCCAAATTGACCCAACCTCATTAAAGTCCCCAATGCACAACCAGGGACCCCTAAAGTTGGTCCCAAGGTTTTGAAGCTCATTCCAAAGCTGAATTCTTTTGTTAAAAACAGGATCCGCATATACACATGTAAGCAGCCAAGAAGGAGAGGGAGTGGAATTAGAGATAGTAGCAGCAATGACATTCTTAGAACTGGATAAAATGGAGATGGTTACCTCAGATGTCCACCAAAGAGCAAGGCCCCCCGAGAGACCTATTGGCTCCACATACAAAGACCCACTGAACTGCAATTTCTTTCGTATACCTTCCAGCTTATTCGATTTATTTTTGGTCTCCATGAGGAAGACCACCCTAGGGCGATGCGAATGAGGTGAGAAATGTTGAGAAAGAGGGAGTTCAGTGAATAAGAACTCTCTTGAAACCAGTATGTTTCTCACAAAGAGAGTCTGATTTGGCAAAACAAAAAAGTTGTGATTTTGCTTTTGTATATTGAATGAAAACCGAGATTGCTCATCGAAAACTATACCGAGTTACCATAATCCTTTTGCTCTATATCTTTAGTTTAATTTGAGTGAGTCTTATTCGCTGAGCAATTCTCCAATTATTGATGCATCATAGGAAGAGGTCAATGAGGAGGATGAGAAGCTACTGGAGGCCTTCATATCAAAAAATGCAGGTCAGACATTGGCTGACCTCATTGTTGCGAAGATCAAACAAGAAGATGCACAACTTTCTTCAGGTTATCGTGATCTCGCATAATGCTCTTGTGCAATTTTTTGGTGAATCAACAAAGAGATGAGATTCTTATCCGGTGCTTTGTTAAAAGTTAGTTCTAACATCATTTTGTTTAAATATAAACTTTTTCCCCTACCAAAAGTTGCTGGGTTTT
Organism: Vaccinium vitis-idaea; assembly: GCA_963854785.1. Classification (NCBI taxonomy): domain Eukaryota; kingdom Viridiplantae; phylum Streptophyta; class Magnoliopsida; order Ericales; family Ericaceae; genus Vaccinium; species Vaccinium vitis-idaea. The sequence goes on from OY978224.1 coordinate 26,332,007, forward strand.
TCCGATTGTCAAAGCTTATCAAGGAGCCTTGATAACTTACCCAAGGCTTTACTACTGAACGACCATTGTTCAGTGAAAGTTGAGGAGAGAATTGATTGTTTTCCGGGCTAGCAAATGATGCTATAGTTTTACTATTGTCTTAATTTTGTAAGATACACCTAAATAATGGTACTTTGATTTAGTGCAAAGAATTTCTGTTATTGATTTTGTTAGGACTTCCTTCATTCTCAGAAGTTAGCCCTCTCCCCAAATCGGATGAATCTTACATTGATCAATACAAGCGGTACTTTTACTATCTTGTTCTCACTCTTATTGAGGTTCGTACTTTGTATAATCCATGCCATAGGGGCTGTTTAGATTCGTATATATGTGACATGCAGAGTTGGAGAGCTTCTCAATAAATACACAGCAGGCAGGATTCCCAAATCTTTCAAACACATACCTTCGATGCAGCTTTGGGAGGAAGTCCTGTATCTGACTGAACCTGAGAAATGGTCACCAGCTGCTGTTAATGAAGCCACAAGGATTTTTGCTTCAAATTTGGGTGTGAAAAAGGCAGAACGCTTTTACAAGCTTGTCTTATTCCCACAGATCCGGGAGGATATCCGAAAGAATAAGAGATTGCATTTTGCGTTATGCCAAGCCTTGAAGAAATCCGTGTACAAACCGGCTGCCTTCTATAAGGGAATATTGTTTCCATTATGTGAGGTATGAAATCTTGATAATGATGCTGCGATAAACTGCTGCCGGCTACCATCTTACTTTTGATAACTACACATGGTAACTTTGAAAATTACTTCCCAATCAGAGCTCTAGCTTTTTCTTGTTGGCTTCAAATTGTTTGTCGAACCCTTGCTTTTTATTTGAACGTTTTAGTTCACTTCACCAATTATTAGGGTTTCTCATTTCCATTTGTTCAAGTGCATAAAACAATTAGTAAATCTCTCACATCTTGTTTTCTGTCAAATTCCTGGTATTGAGCCCTCTTATTGTTATAGTTTAGTTTCTGATTTTGGCTTTCAATTATTTTGTTTTTTCAATGCACAGTCTGGAACTTGCAGTAAGAGGGAAGCTAATATCATTGGGAGCATTATTCAGAAGGTCACCATTCCTCCTCTTGATTCGAGGTATAGCTATTTTGCACTTGGTGCAGATTTATCATTTCAGGTACAGTTACAGAATGATAAGTTGAGGGAGTGAGTAGTTGGGGGAGAGGCTACTAATGGTGTTAAACTTCGATGGTAGTATGGTGTGAGCCTCTGCGCTAACTTTGCTTTTTTTACATGCAGTGTAGCACTATTGAGGCTTGCAGGGATGGATTTTTGGGGCACAACATGGTAACAGAGTTTGTACTGTGGTTGTGCATTTCAATATTCAATTTCATTGATTCAGATATATGCAACTTATGGTTTAATCAGTCAAATTGTTGGTAGAGAATTTCCCTCCTTGAAATGCTCCACCAATTAAATATGTTCGATTTTGCTGAATAACGGTTACGCTGACTTCATAAACTGAATTGGCTTCAGGAGCATGATGACCTAAGTGCCATTCTGTAGAGTAGTGCTACTTCGTTTGGAAGATTGTGCATGCACACTTTTTTTTTATTCATCTCCAATTTATGGCTTTTTAGTTACTCTTGCCTAGATGAGATTACTCTTGTTTACAGTAGACGTCCTTCCATGCAAGAGGATTAGCAATTTAGAATAGGGTTTTAAGTGCATATCGATATTGTGGTTTATGTCTGACATGTCTTGAGCAAGCAGATTACCCAATTTTTTGGTAGTGAGAAATAAATTTGGCAAGAAGAAAATAACTTGGTACCAAATATGGGGTTTTTTTATTTTATTTTATTTTTCTAATGGAGGAGTCAAAATATATTAAGGTTGTATGAATCCCAAATTGGTCTGTGTCCATCTTAATGTTGAATGAGAAAATGGTTTCGTATGAGTATTTTGTCCTAGTTTGATTATTTCAGTCACAATAACTGTTTTTTTTGGCTTTTCCACTCGTTAATATTCTTCTAACGTCTGCGCATCCAAGCACACAAAGATTTCCTTTGTTCTTGTTGGCCCCATCCTTTGCATAAGTTGTCTAACTTGTTTCTCTTTTCCTTCACCCATATTTGCTTGGGAATCTCGTGCGAAGTCATAGGGTGATTATCGTTTATTTCACTATTTTACACTTGTTTTGCTTACATTACCTAGTTTTTTTTGGGTCGAACAATGGAGCTGTGCTCTCTCTAGGAAAGTTATAATTTGACATTCCGCTTGTTCGGCGGTTCATGTAAGTTTTGACACTGTTGCATTGGTCTTCTGATGCAGGTATTTTATAAAGCTATTGATTGAGAAGCAGTATAGTTTGCCATATCAGGCACTGGATGCTATGGTTGCTCATTTCATGAAGTTTGTCGAGGATGAAAGGATAATGCCTGTGATCTGGCATCAGTCGCTTCTTGCTTTTATGCAGAGGTTTGCATGTTTGCTTTGGGTTTTCTCATTCCTTCAGTTTTCCTGATAGCCTCTGGATCCCATATTCCAGTTATATAATGAACGAGTACTTACTAAAACATGTAACGATGCCCTTATTGTTATACCATTGGCTGCTTTTCTAAATGATTTTGGACATTGTTCACTTGGTCAAAATAAGCGGCATTTTTTTTTTGTTTATGAGAAGGAAAGAAAGAAATGAGAGTTGTTTTCCCATTTTTTACTCCGTCATTTAAAGTTCTGTTACAGGTACAAAAATAAGCTTACGAAGGAGGATAAAGCTAACCTTACCATTCTAGTCGGAAAGCAAAGACATAGATTAGTATGAGCTTAACCTCTTTACAGCTACAATGCTTATGCTAATTTCCATTGGCTTTTCTTTGCCAATATCAAATGCATTTATGTCCAATTTAAATGCAGGTTACAGCCGAAATATTAAGGGAGATAAATAACAGCAAGAACCGTGGTGATAAAGAGGACGATCCTATGTCAATTTATATCCTTAGTATTGTTGTAGTCTGTGTTTTCTCATCTATTTAACATGAGATTGCTTATTGGACTGTTGTTGGTATAAGGGCAATCCACTTCTATTGTCTGCATGATTTCCAAGGTGCCCATATCATGCTCCAAAATGGTAGGCTTTAATTGTTGTAAATAAATCAGCGATTCTAGACGTAACAAGCGTGGATGATGTTTAGAGGCTTGGTACAGAAGGTTGACCAAGAACCAAGCCGATGAAAACATTTGGCACAAAGGCTTGTTGCAGTTGGCTCAAGTATCATCGTAGTGCACTTTTACCTGTAAGGTTGGGTATCCATTCCCAGTTTGTGGATATTTATATGTGTGAACTTAAAATCAAGTTCTGGTCATACTGCAGGGAGGATTTCACGGAACAAGTTACTTTTGTTATTAGCAAATCATTCTTTCGATGAATGCAGTGCAATTGTGGTGGGTAAGTGTTTGTTGCGGTGTGGTAAGACACCCGACAGCACTTGAGCAAGTTTGATTTAGTTGATATTTGGGGTATAGAACAAATCCAAGAATCCTAGTTTGCTTGTTCGGTAATTAAAAATTTGTTTGTTACCCATGTTGATCTATGATACGACTTGTGTCTGTGGAATCATTCAACTTATCTCCAAGTTTGCCTTGACATTCACTTATTTTGTTTAGTTTCCTTGACTCAACCTTACCATCTCCAATGCTTTTTGTCAATAAACCAATTGAGGAAGACAGGTTTGACATTCCAGACGTGCCAATAGAAGAGGACTGAATACAGAATACCCATTTACCACACTATTCTCCTGGATTGTTAGGTATATTCACTGTCATAACTTCTCTCATGATGCGGCTGTAATTCCGACTTCTAATATGTCTGTGTAATTTATCTCCTCTATGCTGGCAAGGTGGAGTTGATTTTCGATTTCTTCTTTTATGGGCGATTAACTTTTGTGATGATGTTCGTGCTCTTCACCAATGAGGGGTTGTATCTTCTGTTGCAGGTCCTTTTGGTGTCTGATATGAAATGAACCGGTTTATGCTTGTATGAAGTTCCCTTCAGGTGCTTTTAACCAGTGCCGCGTTTGAGGAGTTATAAAGCTAGGGTAGAAATAGAGTAGTATATTTTGAGGAGCCAACGACGAATCTGAGTATTTATGTTATTGCTATCAGAATGTTCTTTTGATAAACCGTCGTCCTTTTGAACATTTTTATCTTCCTTTATGTAAACCATGTTTTTGTGGGATAGTGTAGTATCAATTTTTGTTTTTTCAAATCCAACCGTTGATCAGATTTTTTGGTCTTTTTCTTCTGAATGGGCAAGAGCTTTCATTTCAGTTGTCGTTTAAGTGAACCTTTGTCAAGTTGATGATCATGACACCTCTCTTTTGTCTTGTGCTTTACTTGGAGGACAAAATTCAGCTGGCTTTGACAGTTACCACCACCAATTGTGAGATTTCCTCCCTTTAACATAGGGTTGAAAATTTAACCGACCTCTCTGAACTGACCAAAAAACCCGACGGGAATTTTTGGGTTCGTCGGCCCATGCATGTCCTCCATGGTCGGTTTCAGTTTCGGAGGGAGAAGATTTTGAATTTTTGGTTTGGTCCCAGTTGCCTCATATTTCCCCTGACCTGACTTGAACCAAAGTATCCTAAAATGTAAAATCTATACCGGTTTGGACCGAACATGGTAATTTTTTGCTAGTCTAGGATAAATCACAGCCGTCCATCTTAAACCCTAAATGCCTAACATAACTCCAGATTCACTTCCTACGCTCCCTTTTATTTTGAAGCCAAATACTTTCACTGTTTAATTCTCATGCTTTATTATGATTTCTACTTTCTAGTGATCTCGGCCAAGTTTTAAGCCTCCAGCCCATTTATTCTAGAATTTATGCCCTTTTTCAATTCTTAATTTTCGTTCTTGCATTAGGCCCAAATAAAATTTTTAATGGGCAAAAAAAAAAAAGGGTTCTGACAAGCCGGCCTCATTTTGTCCCTGTCATCCCGTCCAAAACCTCCGCGTGTCAAACCCATCCCACCTAACCCCTTTCCCATGCACGCCCCATTCTCTCTTTCTTTACCCTACTTTTTCAAATTGTCTGTGGGTTTTGGCTTTTGGAGATAAGAGAGAAAGTATTGATGTAACAACTCAAAACTATTACCTAATAACTCACATGCATTGACTAAGATATTCCAACTCCAAATGGGGACGGCTTGTAAGAACCCCATTTTGGGGGTTTATCCCTTTTCTTGTTTTACCATTCCTTACATGCCCTTTCCGCGTGAGAGAATATATTGAGCATGTGGTTGATGTTGACACATGCTGATTTGAAAATATTTTGTTACTTTTTACATCTCAAACTTTAAAATTTAATATCTTTTATTATTTACTATAACTGTTTTTCGTGTGTGAAATTTATAAGTTTTAAAACCTACTCGACAAGATCTATCAACTTCTTGTTTGGACAGTACTAACTAAACATGAGAACTCAATATTTCAATGAAAAGATGTCAACTTTGCTCTTGTGATTTACTAACATTGTTATCCATTCAACTGAATCTGAAACTTTATTTGAAAGATTCATATAATTAGAGCGTGGCTATCCCCCTTGAATCCTCCAGGCACTTTAAATTGACTTCTTGCTTTGAGGGCTGACATTGCAATTGTTTAACACCTTCCACGCATGCTCACATACAGATCCACCAGTTACATCAAATAATTGACGACTTTCACTTCCAATTCATTGCCGTGTACCCTTTAGGCCCAGTCGTTCCGAGGAATACTCAACCCCCATCTTACCATGATTGCTGACACGGAGTTAGTTAGGCTTCTTGCTCAAGTCCTTATCGCGCGTTCAACGAAAGAGTTTTAAATCAGTCAACGTAGGATCAAGAAGCAAAAAAGGTTCACTCTTGACCCAACCTTGCTATTAGTACCGACCACGCAGAGACGGCGCCGGAGACCCCCTTGTGGGGCCCAAATGGTCAATTCAAACCGTTGATTATGAAATGGGGTGATTTTGGATCAAACTCTTAGAGCCGTCCAATGCTTTGATTCCCCTGTGGGGCCCTTCGAAAATTAATTTCAAGATGAATCAACGGTTTGGATTGACCATTTGGGATCCACAAGGGGGTTCCGGTGCCGTCTATGCATGATCGGCACAGTGGTGGTCGGTACCCTGGATTTACCGCTGTTGACCTACACAAGACAAGGGTGTATATACTTTTTAGAGCAAAGGATCCTCTTCGGAAAAACAAAAAAACAAGTAACGAGCCTCAACTGGGCTAAACGAGGGCCGAGTCTAGCAAGAGCTCATAATGGGCCTCCGTCGACAACCCAATTTGAAAGTTTACACATTAGTTAGGGTTTAACAAGAGTTCGTTGCTCCAATTCTCTCTCAACAGCAATGGCGAAGAAGAGGGCGAGACAGCAGAATCCGGAGCCCTTTCTTGCCGACGACAACGCCGCCGCTGTCTCCAAGAAACGAAATAAACCTCCCAAACACCACCAGCATGAACAGAAGGCACCCCCCCCCCCCCCCCTCTCTCTCTCTCTCTCTCTCTCTGCTTACCGTACCATATGTTCATAAGTATATGCGTGTATGTATATGCAGCTTATATCGTCGGGTACGAGTTCGAAGATATTGAAAGAAGCTCTAATTCAGCAAAAAGAGATAAATGAGGAGAACGAAGGGAAAAACCCTAACAATCTAGTATTTGCCGAAGATCCTGGGACTGAAGTGGTTTTAGAAGAGGAGGATATCGACGATTTCGGTGGATTCTCGGAGACTCAGAGCCAGTTTGGAGGTTACGAGGTAAATTTAATATCTTCAGATTTATAATTTTCCGTTTACTGTTCGTAATATAAGAGAAACGAAGTTTGGATTGTCTCTTCTGGCATTGCTTTCGAACAACTGATTTAGTTTACAATTAGGCCGAAGTTTGGAACTCGAATTAGTGTTGCAGCCGGTTTGGTTTCAGGGACTTAGTCAGAAATTTTAGAAGAAATAATGGGGAAGGAATTTTCTCATGTTTGAACTTTGAATTATGAATGAGGTGAGAAAAGGTGAGTAAGGGAGAGGATTTTATAGAATAAGAACCGTCATTTAACGAGTGTTGTTTCCCACAAAAGGGTGCTGTTTGGTGAGTAACAAATTTGTTTGCTTTGGTATTTTAAAAGAAACCGAGATTGCCCATGATAAATGATCCCGAGATGCCATAATCCTTTTACACTATATCTGTAGTAGTGTAGTGTAACTTGAAGTAGTCTTTTTTTTTGACGTAATTCTTGACCTATTCATAGGAGGAGGTTGACGAGGAGGATGAGAAGCTACTCGAGGCCTTCATATCAAAGGATGTTGGTCAGCAACAGACTTTGGCCGACCTCATCGTTGCGAAGATCAAACAAAAAGATGAACAAGTTTCTTCAGGTTAGGTGATCTCTCATAATGCTGGTGCACAATTTTTTGATGAATCATGAGCAACACAAGATTCTTATTCAGTGTCTTGTTAAATGTTAGCTTTAGTTAAGAAATCATGTCGTTTTCAATATTTTTTCCCTACCAAAAGTTGCTGGTTTTTTTCCCACTCTCAAATCTTATCAAAGAGCCTTGGTAACTTACCCCCAGGCTTTACTAATGATCGGCCATTGTGGAAGTGAAATTTGAGGAGAGAATTGATTGTTTTCCATGGCTATTAGATGCTGCATTAGTTTTAGACTTTTAGGATTGTCTTGAATTGTGTAACATACACGCAAATAATAGCAATTTAATTTAGTGCAAGGAAATTCTGTTACTGATTAGGACTTTTTTCATTCCCAGAAGTCCGCCCTCTACCCAAGATGGATGAATCTATCATTGATCTATACAAGGGGTACTTTTATTGTCTTTTCTCGATGTTATTGAGGTTCGTACTTTGGATAATAAATACCATTTAGGCTGTTAAGTTGGTATATCTATGACGCGCAGAGTTGGAAAGCTTCTCAATAAGTACACAGCAGGCAAACTTCCCAAAGCTTTCAAACACATATCTTCGATGCAGCTTTGGGAGGAAGTCTTGTACCTAACTGAACCTGAGAAATGGTCACCAAATGCTATGTACCAAGCCACAAGGATATTTGCTTCCAATTTGGGTGTGAAAAAGGCAGAACGCTTTTACAAGCTTGTCTTACTCCCCCGGACCCGTGATGATATCCGGAAGAATAAGAGATTGCATTTTGCGTTGTATCAAGCTTTGAAGAAATCCATGTACAAACCGGCTGCATTCAATAAGGGAATATTGTTCCCATTGTGCGAGGTATGAAATTTTAATGAGCATAAGATGAACTGCTGCTGGCCTGCTACCCTTTGACACTTAATTACTACACTATATTACTATCACATTAAGTTCCCCTTACTGTCTGACTTCCAGCTTTTTTATGTAGCCATTGAATTGTCTGTTGGACCTTTACTTTGTATTGAACTTTTTTAGTTCACTTCACCCGCATTAAAGTCCTTAGGGTGTCTCATTTCCATTTGTGCAAGTGAATTAGACAATTAGTTTCATATTTTCATCTGAGTCAATTCCTGGTATTGAGACATCTTATTTTTATGGTTTTGTTGTCTGATTTTGGCTTTCAATTATTATTATTATTATTATTATTATTATTATTATTATTATTATTATTATTATTATTATTATTATCATTATTATTATTATTGTTATTATTTTTAATGCGCAGTCTGGAACTTGCAATCTGAGGGAAGCTGTCATCATTGGGAGCGTTATACAGAAGGTCTCCATTCCTCCACTTCATTCTAGGTATAGCTGTTTTGCACTGGGTGTAGATTTATCATTTTAATATTCAGGTATAATTGAATGGTAAGTAGTTGGGGGAGTGGCTTGAGGGGTCAACATACTAAGGAGGTTAAACTTCAGTACGATAGCTGTGTGGTATGAGTCTGGTAAGGGATTGTTGGAGTGTTAACCCATATTTTCTGTGCAACTGGTGGCTAGCTCATGCGGTAGAGCTCTTGAATGCCCCACTCTGCATTCTGGGATAGAGTCTCATTCCCTTCTCCCCCCATGTAATAGATTATGAATGATGAATGACCAAAAAAAAAAAAAAAACCCATATTTGCAGCACTAACCTTTCTTTTTACATACAGTGTAGCACTACTGAGGCTTGCAGAGATGGAGTACTGTGGCACAACAAGGTAAGAGTTTGTACTGCAATAGTGGATGTCAAGAATCAATTTTATCGATTCAGATATAAGCAATTTATTGGTGGTTTGATCAGTCAAATGGTTGGTAGAAAATTGTCCTCCTTGAAGGCCCACCATTTACATATTTTAGATTTTGCTGTGATTCCTGTGAATAATGGTCTTGCCAATTTCATAAACTGAATTGGCTTCAGGAAGGGGATGATCCAAGTGCCAGTGTGCATGCACATCTGTTTTCTTTTTTCATCTCGTATTCATAGTGGTTTTATAACTCTTGCAAGCATGGGATAACTCTTGTTAACAGTAGACTTGTGTCCATGTAAGTGGATTAGCAATTTTTGAATAGTTTTTTTTTTTTAAATGTATATCCAATGTTTTTCTTTATCGATGTTCTGGTTTATGTCTGACATGTCTTGAGCAAGGAGATAACCCAAATCATTGCTATGCATAGAATAAATTTGGCGAGGAGAAACTTGGTACCAAATACAGGTTTTTTTCTAACAGAGGGATCGAGATATATTATGGTCATAAGAATCCCAAATTGTCTATATCCATGTTATTGTTGCATGGAAAAATGGTTTTCTCCTGCTAAGTCATAGGATGATTGTTGTTTATTTCATTAATTTCACTTGTTCTACTTACATTACCTAGTTATCTCGGGTCCAAAAAATGGAACTGTGCTTGCTTTAGGGAAGTTGTATTTTCACTCTCCTCTTGTTTGGCTGGTCATAAAAGTTTTGACATTGTTGCATTGGTGTTCTGATGCAGTTATTTTATAAAGCTATTGATAGAGAAGAAGTATGCTTTGCCATATCGGGTACTGGACGCTATGGTTGCTCATTTCATGAAATTCGTTGAGGATGAAAGGCTAATGCCTGTGATCTGGCATCAGTCGCTTCTTGCGTTTGTGCAGAGGTTTGTATGTTTTCTTGTAAAGTAAAGGCACTTGGGTTTTTACATTGCGCCTAAAAAAGTCGAGAGCAGTTCTCCTCCACCCCCTCCTTTTCCCCCTCCCGATGTTACCAGATCATTATAGAAGATGTCATATCTCGTTATTTAGTTGTCTATTTACATCTGGTTGAATATTGCTTTGTCTCAAGTCAATGGATCATGCACATGCACACGTGTATATATGGAGTGACACAGGATGTCTTTCAGGTAGCATTACAAGTGTCTGCAAGCTATTAGTCCTTCTAACAGTGTATGGAGTCTAGTAATGTATCATGTGGCAGCTGGTTCTCTAATGAAACAGCTGGTTCTGTAATGAAACATAGGAACCTACTTCATTTAATCTGGAAGTCAAACAGTTATTTATGTTGTTCGTTGCTGTAAATGCCAGACGTGGGAAAAAGGAAGAAAGATACCAAGCCATGAAAGGAAAAACGCTTAAGAAGCATCTATGGTTTTTTTCAGTCCTTTAGTTTTCTTGATCTCCTATTTGTCCTTAGTCCAGTTATATAATGGATGAGTACTTACTAGAACATGTAAAGATGCTTGTATTGTTATCCCATCGGCTGCTGTTCTATCTGATTTTGGATGTTGTTCACTTGGTCAAAAATAGCTGCAGTTTTTGTCCATGAAAAGGAAAGAAGTAAATGAGAGCTTTTTCCCTTGTACGCTTGTCATGTGAAGTTTTATTTCAGGTACAAAAATGAGCTTACGAAGGAGGATAAAGTTAACCTGAACATTCTAGTCAGAAATCAAAGACATAACTTAGTATGAGCTTTAAACTCTTTAGTCTTTAAAGCTACTATGCTACTTTCTTTTGCCTTTTTTTTTTGGTCAATGTCAGATGCATTTATTTCCAGTTTACATGCAGGTTACACCCGAAATATTGAGGGAGCTAAATAACAGCCGGAACCGTGGTGATAAAGAGGACGATCTTATGTCAATTTATATCCTTATTATAATTGTAGTTCGTGTTTTGTCATCTATTGAACATGACATTTCTTATTGGACCGTTAGTGGTGTAGGAGAAATAAATCCACTTTAATGTTTGCATGATTTTCAAGGTGCCTAGCATATCATGCTCCAAAATGGTAGGCTTTTTCGAAATAGACTGACGACTCTAGAAGTAATGAGCTTGGGTCGCATTTCGAGGCTTTGTACAGAAGATTGGCTAGAGACCAAACTGTTAAAAACATCTGGCACAAAGGCTTGCAGTGTAGGCTAAATTATCACTTGAGAGCTAAAATTCGTTTTCGGACTTAATTAGGCTTTCGATTTCTGAAGCCTCTGTGCTTCCAAGTGTGAGATTTGGTATCCATCCCCTGTTTGTGGAAGATTCTGGTTTGCTAGTTCGGTAATTGTTGGTTATGATGTTATCCATGCTGACATATAAACTGCACATTTATTTGTGGAATCAATAAACTTGCGTTCAAACTTGTATAAATGTACTTTTGTTATAAGAGTCACTACTTCTTTAGTTTCCTTGACTCAACTTTTACCATCTCCAATGTCTGTAATCAATAAAACAATCGAAGAGGACAGGTTCGACATTCCAGACGTGCCAATGGAAGAGGACTGAATATTCATCTGGCACAATATTCTCGGGAGTTGTTAGGTAAATTTGGTGTAATTACTTCTCTTGTGATTTCTGGATATAATTCCGACCTGTCATTTGTCAAAGTGATTTATTTTCTATATGCCGCCAAGGTGTAGTTGATTCTCCGACCTGTCATTTGTCAAAGTAATTTATTTTCTGTATGCTGCCAAGGTGTAGTTGATTCTCTTATCCTTCCCGAGGGTGATAACTTCCTGCGATGATATTAGCTCTATTTACTAAGGAAAGGTTTTAGTTTGTTTTGCAGGTTCTTTTGGTGTTTGATATAGGATGAACCAGCTTATGCTTGCAAGTCAGCATAAGATATAGGTGCTTTTATTTAGTGCAGGAATTGCGAGCAAGGGAATTGAGCCGCACGATGTGTCCCAGTATTATAGTGGCCAGAAAGTTTACTTCTCAGTTTTTATTTTTCTTATTTCTTGTTTTCAGTGCAGACGCAAATTAAGGCATAAAGTTCGGGTAAAATTGAGTTTCTTTTGAGGAGCTATCGACATATCTTGTTATTTATAACACTGGATTTAGAAATTTCTTTTGATACACCTCTCTGTTATCAAATTTTTTATTTTTTTTATTTTTATCTTCCTTGTGTAAACCATGGTTGTGTTGAATAGTTTTTTTTTTGGCTCTTTTATTAATCCAAGCGTTGAAGCTTTTTGGTCATTTTCTTGTAAATGGGCCAGAGCTTTCATTACACGTCTTATTCTGGGTGAACCTTTCTCAAGTTGGTGATTATTACACCTTTCACCTTGTGCTTTTACATATATAAAATTCAGCTGTGTTCTTTGCCGTCTCAGATCCGTTGTACCCCCCAAAAAAAATGGTGTACCTATGTGCCTTATTTTTTGGGTCGTCAGATTGTGTGTTTTGTTTTTTGTTTTAAAATTTTCATGTGATCCAATGGCTGCAAATGCACCGTTACAACGGTATGGAGGATTTGATTCCGTCCTTTGTGTCATCTCATGTTTGTAGGAGAATTGGGAATTTTGAATCTGTTTGCAAACCCTAATTTTCCCGAATACCAAGGCTGTCAGGGCTTTCATATATTTAGTGGCTAGCTAATTGAAAAATGACATTTTTCTTTACACAAAATGCCTAGCAACTGCTGGAGAGGCATCTCGATTATTTCGAGTTCTTGAAGAGTTGAGGTTAAAAGATAAAATAAATTTCCAATAGTCCCAAGGAAGTGGTTTTGATCAGCATTTTATATAAGCTTTTAAGCTTTTAGTTCCCTTTTCCATTTTTGAGTGCTTTATGACATTCAGTTTCCTGTAACTTTCCATACGTTCTTGGATTTTTCTTTTCACTTGCACCTAAAATCAAAGGGTTAAGCACCAGACAAAATCCCAAAAAACGACGAAATGTATAAAATCGTATAAAACGGGTAATCAATGGAAGCTAGTGGGGGGTAGTGGGGAGCACCATGAGGGCATCTCCTACAAAAAGTCATTTTTCGGTGATCTTGACTTCGGCTCATTTCTCTCTCACTTTTGCTTTCTCTGCAACTCGGATTTTTTTCCTTTCTTTGCCCCGTATTCCACACCACCCAGAAAACAACATGTCCAAGAGTATACACTACGAGAGAGAGAGAGACATCGATCGACGGACGCATAATTCGAGTTGGTTGGGTGAACACTACAACAACATTTAGTCGGGCGGGTGAACCTATTAAGTTGTGAATTTTTTTGAATAGTATAATTATATTTTATAAGAAAAATTTGAAACTTAAGTATAGCGGTCACCCAGACTAACCTACACTTGCGTCCATCCTTGATGCTGGGTCAACGAGGAAGATGAGCATGAAACTCCCATGGAGTCTTTTGGCCCACCGACTCTTCCAATTTGAACAAAGGTAGTGGTCCTGGTTCCCTATTCTTTTCAACCACACACTTCTTCTTCTTTCAAGTTCCTCCAAAATAGCAGCAATATTTCCAAGTCGACTGGCGTGTCATCCAAGCAGAGAAATATCACCCTCTATTTCTTGACAAAATCAACCATTAGTGCCTTACTTTAAGAAAGAAAAACTTTTTCCTTCCTCTCCACTGTGTAAGTTGTTCATTATTCTTTTCGCTAAATTGGGTTACTTAAAATGGGTATTCCCTCCATTTTGTCTCTCTTTTTTCTCCTTCACTTACTCTTTCTCCACTCTTCTGGGAAGTGTCCAGACTCCTTCAACTGTGGAACTCATGGCCGAATCAGATTCCCTTTGTCCAACACAACATTTCCCCAGTGTGGGCTCTTCACTGTTCAAAATTGCACAGACCCAGTTCCAAAACTCAATTTGGGAACGCAGGGAGTGCTCTATGACCTTAATAGTACCGATGTCCGAAAAAATTCCATAAGGGTTAATGACCCAAATCTAGGGAACCTCATTAGGACAAAAGTTTGCGATATTTTCAGTTACTTGAACTGGACTCTTCCCGTTAGACCCTCAATTTCTTTCACAATATCCCCAGGTATCACCTTGTTCAAGTGCACCACCAGCCCTGAACTTTACAAGCAACAAGATAGTTATTTTCACGGTAATGACAGTTACAAAGGCTGCAGTGGCTACACTATCTACTATAAGTATCGTCATCATTATCCGGATCAAAGTAATGGAAGCTTTCCTCGTAATTGTTCGGTTATTAAGTTGCCAGTGGTGTCAGAACCCGGAAACCGAAATACCAGCGATTTATTCTCTGTCTTGGCTTCTGAGTTCTCCATTGAGTTTCATCTGTCCGACGCATGTCGCGATTGTCGCCGCAAGGGAAGGCGATGTGATCATGATGGCCCGCACTTCTTGTGCAAAAAGGAGAAAGAAGGTATTGGCTTTTATGTATTTATCCAAGAAATCTGTAATCAATAGCAGTTTCCTCAATCATGGAAGCTGTTGTTTTTCTGTTTTTTAAATCCATTCTCGCCTTTTCCTTTGGTTCATGTCAAGCATTCTTGAATATCCAAGGTAATAACTTTGAATTGACTGGTTATTTTCTCTATTGGTTGCAGGATCCAGTAAGTTGATATTGATACTAGGAACAGGTAATTACCATTTGTAAGTATTCAGCAAGCATGATTTGACCTGGATACATATACATCTATATTCGAATTTCGCGTTAATACACAAAGTCTCTTTCCAAAGTTTCTATTTACTCCCAATTCACTTTTGGCACTGTATACTATGTCATCCTAATAGAGTTCTCCTGTTCCAATTCATTGGCTGCCAAACAATCCTTTCTTGAGATTCACGCATTTCAAGTTTGCAAACATATGGTATCGGCGTACCACTATTGCATTAGGACAGATGGACTTATATTGAAAGACAAAGATGCTTCAGTTTTTCTGGGTTATTTTTTTCTTACTCTTGGATTTGAAGGAAAGAATCAATGCCTGATTATACATGCATTTTCTGCAGTTATAGCCGGAGTCTTGATCCTTCTGCTATGCTTGGTCATAATAATATGGCGTCGCAGAAAATGGAATGTTTCATCGTACATAAATTCGAAGAACTCCTCCTCTGATCTCTTATCAAAAGCAGACATTGAAGGATGTAGTGCCTACTTTGGTGCCTGTGTGTTCTCATACACTGAACTTGAACAAGCCACTCATGACTTTGATCCTTCCAAGGAATTGGGAGATGGAGGTTTTGGCACTGTGTACCATGGTAAGAAGGGTCATTGTTCAGATTATTACTCGCAGCATCACCAAGATTGTGTTGGATCATGTACTTATGAAGGGAACTAAGTAAGAAGAATCCGAAAGATAAAGGGAAAATGAATTAAAGCAGAGAAATTTATCTTTAGTTATCTTACCCCCCCTAAAAAAAAAAAATCTTTAGTTTGCCCTATGTTTCCTGGACTTGGGTGACATGCGTCAGTTGCAACTGCGGGTTTGTCGAATTTGTATTCCATGGATAGTCGGACACAACTAGATATTCATACTTAGTGGTATACCTATTTTATTTTCTAGGACAAAATGGTGTTTACAAGTTGCATTTGAGCATCTCATGCAATGTCAAGTGTCCGACACAGGTCCTTCTTACGTTTAGATGTCCATGTACGTTGGGTTTTCATATCTATTTCCTTTCATTTGATAAATCCGCTGCAAATCCGAAATCCACCAACAGCCTCTATGTAGCCTATCTGTTTATGTACTGTGAAATCCGCCAAATATTCACAATGAAATGTGGTATAACTATTGGTCTTTTGTCAACCAGGAAAACTCCGGGATGGGCGGGAAGTTGCGGTCAAGCGCCTATACGAGCATACCTACAAGCGGGTGCAGCAGTTCATGAACGAAATCAAAATCCTGACCTGTTTGAGCCATCCCAATCTGGTCACCCTTTATGGTTGCACCTCCCGCCACAGCCGAGAACTACTACTCGTCTATGAATACATTCCCAATGGCACTGTGGCAGATCATCTACACGGTGATCTAGCAAAGGACTGTCCGCTCTCCTGGCCTGTTCGCATGAACATAGCCATAGAAACTGCCAGTGCATTGGCTTACCTCCATGATTCTGGTATCATCCACCGCGACGTGAAGACTGACAATATACTCCTTGACAACGATTTTCATGTTAAAGTTGGAGATTTCGGGCTCTCGAGACTCTTCCCCATCCATGCCACCCATGTCTCAACGGCTCCACAGGGGACTCCTGGTTATGTTGATCCCGAGTACCATCGTTGTTACCAGCTTACTGAAAAGAGTGATGTTTATAGCTTTGGCGTGGTTCTTATTGAGCTCATATCATCAATGCCGGCTGTTGACATGAACAGGCATAGGGATGAGATTAATTTGGCTAATTTAGCAGTAAACAGGATCCAAAACTGTGCAATCCATGAGTTGATTGATCCGTCTCTTGGGTTGGAATCAGATTCTTCGATTGAGAGGATGACTTTGATGGTAGCAGAGGTGGCTTTTAGGTGCTTGCAATTTGATAAGGACATAAGGCCTACAGTGAAAGAGATTTTGGAGGCTTTGACGGAGATTCAGGCATACAAAGATGAGAATGCTGGGAAGATAATTGACGATGGTAGCGCGTTGACAAGTAGAAGGCCAACTTCTTCGCCTGATCACGAAGATGTTGTGTTATTGAAGAGCACCATGGCTCCAGTTTCACCAGCTTCGGTGACCGATAGATGGGTTAGTAACTCTACCACATCCGCTTTGAGTGAGTAAGGCTTCATTTCACTCTCCTAGCTTTTGCTTAAAGCTTGATATTCTAAGAAAATAAGTTCAACACTCGTGTCTATACAAGCGAGTAGTTCAACTTCAGTTTCCAGTTTATTGTATATCTAAATGAATATACAGTCATCTACTTATATTGAGAGAATGTGTACAATACATGGATCTCTCGTTTGTATAATTGTTCATATTTTGAGATTTTTTAAGTCATGCCTCGGTTTTCATTTCATGATTTTGCCGTTATACTACCAATATTATGTTGTTTTGCGTTTTGGGCAAATGGAAATGGGAAAAGAAAACAAAAGTACTGAACTTGGAATACCACTTACTTTCATGTATGTGTTTAGGCAATGGTCGGAAACTCACAATGGTATAGTGCTACAGTTATAGACGTAAACCAGTACAAATCTTAGTTGCACAAAGCAGGAGCAGGGGCAGGGGAGTGGATGATCATAGATGATGCAGCTTTGTAGCAGAAGTAATGAGTAGATATCGTTCTAGTAGACGAGTTGGTTAGATCTCGTTCTAACAGACGATTTTCTTCAATCCACAAGAATAAGATAAACACCTTGAACACAAGGACTAGAGAAATCTCTTAATTATAAAGTTTAATTGAATGATCTTTCCTAAGGATTACAAACCCAAATTTATAGTAGATAAAGAGATAACCAGATAAGTCTAACAATTATTGACTTGGACTGACCCTTCGACACCTGTGTGAAATACAAATACCCAACCTTGGAACTAGGACTGACACACAATGCAAAACACTACTTTAGTACAAAGAACCAACCCAGGAACTTTAAAAGACACTTATTAAGAATTCCCATAGAATTAATAAACAATTATTAGATTACTTTGACTTTGACTTGCAACGGTCCAACTTCTTGAGAACCTCTTCAACAATCTGTCGTGCATCAATAGAAGTGTGGGAGGTTAGGAGTTAGCAAAAATTATAAATAATTTTATGTGTTTTGTATAGTTAAATGTCAAAAAAAATAATTTTCTACCACTTAGATTGCAAAACATAAAAATCCCAGTCTCTATTTGGTTTCCATGATTCCACCTCTTCATAAACGCAAGCCGTTGTTGCAAACCATCGTTCTCTCCCATTGCAACCATAGTGATTGCACACAGGAACACAACACCCAAGCATAGAAACTTACCATTATCCAGGAATCCATTTATTCGGCAGGAAAAATCAAAATCCAGTGGAAGGAATCTACCAATCGTATCCTGAATAATAAGTCTCAATTGTTTTTTGGGCGTAAGTTTCTGTATAGTTTAGGAACGAGTTCTAGTTGTCATGGGAACGAGTTTCCTCTGCTGAAACGCGGAAACGCATTTCCGACAAAGGAACGGGGGCATGGATGAAGGTTCCTGCAACTAAGGTACAAACAAACGTTTGCTTCTTGTTTTTTCTTTCCTTTTCTTTCTAGTGCTTAAAATGCAAGTGCAGATATGGTACAGATACCAATCACCTTCGCACCTATGTCTTTCTACGTTGAATGAGAATTTTGAGGAAATATAATGTATTTTTACCAGAGGCAAGTATTTCTTTTTTTACACGTGTTTCAGAAATTGCTACCAGTATAATCAAGTTACTCAAATCTCACGAGTTACCATATTTGAATGACAGGCTTAAGTATTGTTCTCTCAAATCGTTTCCCTCTGTTATGCTAGTAAACCCGGAAACCTGGGTCAATCCTCACTTTGAGTTCTCAAATACGAACATACAGGTTCAGCTCAGGTGGTACTACCGTACTACTCCTGAGGAAAATTAGCCGGGATAATTGATGACGAAAAAAAAAAAAAATCCTAGAATTGAGAGTTTTCTTCATCTTTGTTATTTATTTATTTTTCGTTTTGTTTAGAGAAGATTTGAAAGCTGCAAACAATAACATGTTTGAACACGTTGCTGTTTCCAGAAGATATGGTAACAGTCTCCGAAACATGTTGTAAAAACAACTAAAAACGGTTGTTTCACTTGTTGGAGACCGAGTTTTTGTTTTACCTTTCCCTCCCCACCACCCACAAAGGGGGTTCGAAAGACTTGGACTCAAAATACAAAAGTCTATTTTTTGCTTCCAGGAACCAAAAAATAGCCACTGATATGAACAAATTCCCAATCAGTAGGTATCCAAGAAAATATTAATCAATAGTGAATATGTGAACATATGAAATGGAAGAATTGGGTTTAGTTACAGAAAGCAGAAACATATTCAAGTGCTAGTGCTGGCCACCTGATCATTGTCTAATGTGAAATCACACCCTTTTTTTCCACCCTTTTTGAGTCAGATACCCACTGATATGTGGTGGTGGGAAATGAGTTTGCAGTTCACTTTATGTGAACTTGAATTCCATCGCCTTTAGAATTCTCTGCTAGAAGATTTCCAAAATATTTAACGAATATTAAATATTGTAATTGGTGAACGGTTTTAATCCAATATGTGTGTCTATTCAGGTTAAATGAATAGATACAACTGTTGGATTAAATGCAAGGGGTGTATCTATTTGGTTTAAATGAATAGACATAATCGCACCAAACGGGATGACTGTTAGGGTGAATTGAATAGACATGACTATTGAGTTTTAACAAATAGATGTGACCATAGCGAACGGTCACATCTATGCCTATATATAGACTAGGAATTCACCCAAACCAAGAGTATGTGAACGCAGTCATTCGGTCTCTCTCACTAGAACTCTCTCCCTTTATACATTAGTATTGATGGCTCACAAAACCCAAAGGTATTCTGGTTCTTCTTCATATGTGCATGACGCAGTTGGACAAATAGTCAATGGGGACTGGGCTTCATTGTATATTGGACTCGAATTTGCCGGCAACCCGGTGCACACCAAATTCACTTGAATTGGTGGGGGCGAATATCGTCTTAAGGACAACGACAATGTAACGCGCTTTGAAACAACCATTTGTTCTCTCCATTATTATCCACTTCCATCAGCGATACGATTTTTGCACCAACAATCTTAAGACGATAGAATACTATTGATATTTCGGTATTTGGAAGTGGATGAATTTTTTAATTGGTTGGCCAAGGCAAGTTTTCTTATTCGTGAGGAACTGATGTTCGATTG
The DNA here is from genome assembly GCA_963854785.1 of Vaccinium vitis-idaea. Lineage (NCBI taxonomy): Eukaryota > Viridiplantae > Streptophyta > Magnoliopsida > Ericales > Ericaceae > Vaccinium > Vaccinium vitis-idaea. The sequence goes on from OY978224.1 coordinate 26,352,018, forward strand.
AGGGGGCGTTCGGTAGTTCTTTTAACAGGAGTAATTGGCACTGCTTGGTTGAATTGATTATCGAGGAAAAGTTTGTTTCGTTGTCCACTGGACATGAGATTTCATTGTTAATTTCAATATGGTCAGGTTTGTATTTGCCCTCTTGATACCTTTAGGCATTTTCTCATTTTTAAATGCTTTTTTTTTTTTTTTTTTTTTGATCACCAAAACTATGCCCAGAAGGCTACAAAAGGGAGAAAGACTCCTTACATAAGCATGAAGAAACACTACGGGGAGGAAAAGAAATCCAATTGACTGGTAAATTCCCCTTAACAGCATTTGAAGCCACCACATGAGCAAGCTCATTTGCTTCCCTCTTGACCCACGCAAGGCAAAGACCCAAAGACGATACGAAATTTCGAATATCCAAAACCACAGTCATGACTTCCCAAGGTGGAACCAATTCCGACACACTAAGCTTGATAGCAGTTTGATTATCTGATTCAATAGTCACTCCAAAAAGATTAAGAGCTTTGGCCATGCCACAAGCTCGCCTTATAGCCAACAATTCGCCTTGCAAAGGAGAAGAAACCACCACTGATCCCACTAAACCATCAACCAAAGAACCCCTCCAATCTCTAAGAACTGCGGCCACTTTTGCATCTTTACCATTCGACCCCACAGCAACATCGCAATTTATTTTAAAGCAGCCATGGTCCGGAGCCCTCCAGTGGGAAATTCTGTCCACTACTGTTGGGTTATCCCTATGGACCAGGTTAGGCACCTTTATCTCTGAGTATTCACGAAGAGCCTCCAGAGCTCTCTTCATAGTAGCCTCAGGATTGATAGGAAAAACATTGAAGATAAATTCATTCCTCGACTTCCATATAAACCACGCAATAGTCGCAACTTTACCCAGAAAATTAGACAGATCTTCACCCTTCAAAACATCCACAATTTTCGAAGTCCACCTTAAAACAGATATTGGAGAGCCATGGCCCACATTAAGCTGTACGTTGCAACCGAACCATACAGCTCTAGCCCATTGACAGTCAAAAAGCAAGTGTTCAAGGGTTTCATCAAACTGACCACAAATTAAACATACCTTGGACTGACCACATCTCCTTCTAACCAGATTTTCCTTTGTAGCAAGACTATTATTGCAAGCTCTCCACCAGAAGTGACGCACCTTGTTGGGAACTTTTAACTTCCAAATTATAGACCACATCCTTTTGTTAGGGGAAAAGGATGTAGAAGGTCTACTTTCATGGGTCAAATCCTGGAGATGGTTAGCCAAATGATAACCAGATTTTACTGAGTAAATCCCATTGGCAGTGTGATGCCATATTAGCACATCCTCCCTTTGGAACATAGGAACGGGGATAGAAGATATAGCCTCCACCTCTTCCGCTGAAACAATCTGAACCAGCTTCTCCCTCTTCCAAGTGCTCCTCTCCCAATCAATGACATCTGTAACTAACTCAACCTCGCAACCGAGGGGTTTTGGAGTAGCCACAGTAAAATTTGGCAGCGTAGGAACCCACTTATCATCCCAAAACCTGATATTTGCCCCATCTTACTTATCATCCCAAACCCAGGAAGCTCTATGACCCTTAGAAGCTTTTAAAAAAGACGAATTGGGAAAGTATAGACCTTTTAAAAATTTTGCCCAGAAAGATTGAGGGTTTTTCAACAGCCTCCAACCTTGCCTAGCAAGTAAAGCCTCATTCAAGGCTCTGAAGTTCCTGAATCCTATTCCTCCTTCAGACTTTCCCTTTGACAAAATCTCCCAACTATTCCAGTGAATACCCCTACTCTCTGGGTCTCCTTTCCACCAAAAATTAGAGACTAAGGAGTTCAATTTATCACATATCTTTTTTGGCATCAAGAAGCAAGACATAGCATAGCTTGGGATAGCTTGAATGACTGACTTAATCATGACTTCTTTCCCCCCTTGAGACATCTGCTTAGATTTCCACCCCTGCAGCTTGTTGAGAGTCCTCTCAATAATAAAGGAATATGCTTCTGATTTTGATTTCCCCCAAAAAGAAGGGAGACCCAAATACTTTGAATCCATTCTCATTAAAGGAGCATCAAGAAAGTCACAAATAAGCTGTTTATCAATCTCAATCATATTAGAGGAAAAAGAGATATTTGATTTGTCAAAATTTATCCTTTGACCCGAGGCTTCTCCATATGCATCTAGAATTGATTTGATAGCTTTGCAATTCTGCAGATCTGCTCTTAAGAAAAGCAAAACATCATCTGTGTAGAAAATGTGGGAGAGATGAGGGCAATGGCGATTGAACTTGATCCCCGATATCAGATTGGAATCCCTAGCTTTAGAGATCATTTTGGACAGCACATCCTTCACCAAAACAAACAGATACGGCGATAGCGGATCACCTTGTCTCAGACCTCGACCTGGCTCAATCTTTACTCTGGACTCCCCATTAACAAAAACAGAAAACTTTACTGTTGAGATGCACTCCATCACCCACTTGACCCATCTAGAATGAAAACCCATCTTCATGAGCAAGGCTTCCACAAAGTCCCATTCCACCCTATCATATGCTTTGTTGAAATCCAATTTTAGCGCCATAAAACCATCCTCTCCCTTCTTTTTTAACTTCAGATAATGGAAAGCCTCATGTGCTACTATAACATTATCTTGAATGAGCCTACCTGGAACAAAAGCGGACTGATTTGGGGATATAACCTTTGGGAGAATCCTTTTCAGCCTATTAGCCATGACTTTTGTAATAACTTTGAACTTGAAGTTACAAAGGCTAATAGGTCTGAATTGGCCAAGCTTCTCCGGGAATAAGACTTTCGGAATGAGAACTATATTGGTTTGATTCAATTCTTTCAACAGGAAACCCGTAGAGAAAAACCTCTTAACTGCTTTACATATACTTTCCCCAACAATGCTCCAATACGTTTGAAAAAAGAAACCAGGGTAGCCATCTGGGCCTGGAGCCTTAAGGGAACCCAATTGGAAAGCTGCACTTTTTATCTCCTCATCCGAAACAGTTCTGATAAGATTTGCATTCATATCCTCCGTAATGCAGCTATCCACCTCCGAAATAACTTCTGAAAAGTCCCTTGATCCTGAATGAGCAAATAAACCTGAGAAAAAGTCTGCAATCTGTTCATTAATTCCATCAAAATCTTCAATCCAATGCCCTGAACTAGATTGTAGCTTTATCAACTGATTTCGCTGCCTCCTTTGATTAATAGAGGCATGAAAAAATGCTGAATTCTTATCCCCATAGGAAAGCCAGTTGATCCTCGATCTTTGATGTAGGTACATCTCTTCTCTAAGCAAAAGAATCTCAATCTCCTTCAATAAACCTTTTTCTTTTTCGAAATTTGCTGGAGAGAAAGGGGCCGCTTGTATGGATTTGAGATTATCTTGAAGAGCTTTGAGTCTTAGCTTATTGTGACCCACTGCACGTTTACTCCAAACTATCAATTCCTCCTTGCAATTCTTCAACTTCTGCACCATCCTAAACATATCAGATCCCCTTGTTTGAAACTCCCACCCCTTTTCAATAACCTGCTGGCACTCGAGGTGAGTCGTCCACATGGATTCGAACTTAAAAATGAAAGGAACTTTCCTCAAAGGAACTCTGCACTGCACCACCAAGGGACAGTGGTCCGAACCAATTTTTAGCTCATGTGTTACTTGAGCTAAAGGAAATAAGTTGCGCCAGGGAACATTTGCCATGGCCCGGTCTAACCGAATACGAATGTTATCATCACCCCCTTGGTTATTTGACCACGTGTAATTAGGCCCTTTAAATTCCAAATCCATAAACTCACAATCAGACATAAGACTATGGAAATGTTCAATTCTCCCTCTACTACAAGGGTTACCTCCTTGTTTTTCAGCTTGAGAACCACATTCATTTAAAACCCCCACACATAGCCAGGGATAACCATTATCCTTAGCTATTGATTTTAAAAAGTTCCAAAAAACCAATCTCTGATTCCAAATTGGGGGAGCATAAACGAATGTAATCAACCAAGGAGAGCGAATTTGGGGCCAAGAAACTACGCACCTAAAGATGTTCTTAGACTTGAATCTGACATCCAACACAACATCATCCGACCACCAAAGAACCAAACCTTCCGACGTACCTTCAGGATCGACATAACAGCTATTATTGAACCAGAGACTCCTTCTTATTCTTTCTAGAGTGCTCCTCTTATTCTTTGTCTCCATGAGAAACACTACTAGAGGACGATGGGTTGTGCACAACCCTCGTAAGATCTGGAATGTTAGGGGTCGTCCTATCCCCTGAACATTCCAGCTGAGAATTACCATTGTGATCGTGGCTTTTTGAGGCCAGCCACCGGAGCCTTTTCCGTTGAAACAAGAGGGGCCAGATTTCCCAATAAAGCAACGCCATCCGAGGCGATGAGATTAAGATTAGAAGATTGTTGGATTTTAACCTCCACTAAAGCAAGATCACCAGAATCATCTCCATTGCATCCCCTGAGTCTTGGGTTTTTTGGGCGTTTAGTAGCTCTAATTGGAGTTTTGCGAGAACAGTTGGGAGATTTTGTGGGGAAGAGAGTAGGTTGGGTTTTATCAGTCAAGGTTTTGGGACAAGCTTCACCTTCACGTATCCTAAGCATTTTGGGCTTGATGGGTTCTTCAGGATCATGTTGGGCTTTCCTTTTTAAAGAAAGGTTATCAAAGACAGAAGATAAAGCTATATCCATTGCTAACGGTTGGGCTAGGGCTAAGAGGTAACTCTTCAATGTTTAAGGCCAGAGAGTTTGGAATGGGTAAGTGGTCTAAGGGCTTGGTTATGATGGCTCTAGGGCTTTCTAAAGGCTCAGTGACAAAGTAATGAGGTTCAGTGGAGGGAATGGGCTTATGATTTGGGTTAGAATCATTTTGTGGAGTTGGGCCTGTTCTGATCAAGAGGTGTTTGGTTTGGTCATCCACGTTATGGGCAAAGTTTAGAGGAGGAGAAAACGTTTGAATACTGAGGAGGGGAATATTCTGTGTAGGTATGAATGGGATAAGCACAGGGGGTACTCTCGAGTGGTTACCTGGTGATGAGGAGGAGCTGCCACATGGCAAATCAAGGACACCGACATGTTCCCTAGGATGAAGCGCACTCACTCCCGCAGCATTCGTACGATCTTGTCGAGGCATGAGAGGCTCCACTCGCTCAGTTGACGTGGTCACTTCACGCTCTCTGGAATCCTCAGAATGGGTTTCTGGCCGTTGCCGGAGAAGATTTTCCAGCCGATTTTCTTCCTCATCATCTTGTTGTCGAAAGACCTCTATTGGAACATGGGATGTTCTAGCTCTTCCAGTTTTGAGCTCAGGTCCATATCCAGACAACGCTCCTTCTGTTCTTTGGACAAATTTACAGCTCTTATTTTCATGACCAATCCGGCCACAGTCATAACAAAAATCCGATAATTTCTCATACTTATAGGATATCCAGAGATCCTTACCATCTGCATGTTTCTTCTTGAGCCAAAAACCTTTAGGGAGAGGTTGAGATAGATTAATTTCCACCCTCATCCTGAGGAAGCTTCTATGTAATAACAAACCATCTGAGCATGCCTCAACACCAAGGAGATTCCCAATACGCCTTCCAATAATTTCAGCATTTGTACGAGACATCTTTTCCACTGGGAGACCATGGACTTGAACCCAAAAGGGGCAAGAAGAAAATTCCATTTCTGAGACAGCTACCCCTTTCTTCACAGGTTGGAGAACCAAAAGATTGTTCATCACTGACCAGGGGCCTTCTTTGAGTATGTTATCACAGTCATCCACATCCTTAAAGTGAAAAAGAAATACGTTATTACTCCATGGAGTAATAGAAAAATCAGCCCTAGTTTTCCAAGATACTTTGAGAATGTTTGAAACTGCTTGAATATTGAGAGATTTTTGGATAAGGATTTTCCCTACCAAACAAAGGTTACTAATCTCCCTTGTTACTCCAGATCCCTCCTCTAGATCTAGAAATTCTGCTTCAGCCATAAGAAAGAGGAAGAGAAAGAGGCAGAAAGAAAAGAAAGGTATAGATTAAAAGAGAAGAAAGAATCAAATCAGTAGAGGGAAGGAAAATAGATGAGTAGATTTAAACAAAGGGGGTGGCTATGAAGTGAAAAGGTGGGTGGAGGCGGTGGTGTTAGGGCAGTAGAGAAAACCCACGAAAGGAGAATCACTCATATTAGAGAGAGAAGCTCTCAATTTAGAGAGAGAAAATTCTCCATTTTTGAAATTCATATTAACGGCTAACAGGAATACATGATGGTCAGTCTTCAATATCTAAAATATTTTTGGTTGATCACCTAATTTATAGTTGAATTGGATCTTCACTCCAATGTAAATCATTTGAATTGGTTGTAATTTTTTTTTGTCCCACGTTAGACATGATTGATGTACCGGGCCAGGCGTGGCATTGGGTTCACATGTTTATGAGACTTGTTCTTGGGAAGGGTAATTAGTCTACGGAGTTACTTAAGTACTTTTTAATCCCATTGGCTTACAGTAATTTTCCCTTTTGAAGGGATTTCGTTTTTTTTTTTTTTTTTTAATAATATGTGACCCGTTGGTCTTATGGCCCATTTGGTAAGTAGTTGGATCGCCACACCTGTTGGGAAATATTCCCAACAAACGGCACCGGCACCGGTTGGATTAAAACGGTAATATGCGGCACCACTTGTCAATCAACTGTTCTTCTGTTAGTGGCCGTGGAATCATATATAGGAATTCAAATCCTTAAAAGGGTTTCAGTAGTACTCCCTCCGTTCCAAAATAAGTGTCCCTTACTCTCTCTCTTACCGTTTTTCAAATAAAAAAATTAAGTACTTCCATGTATCGTGTTTCGAATTTTTTTGCACCGAAATTAAAGTACTCAATGAGTACTTTAATTTGGTGTGAAAAAGTTTGAAAAACAATAAACCTAAGTACTCAATTTTTTGATTTGAAAAATGACACGACTTTTCGTAGGAGACACTTATTTTGGAACGGAGGGAGTATTTCTTTTTCTTATATATAGGGAGTATCAATCATACCCAAGTAAACATATACAGTTTAGTCAAGTAGTTTTGTTTACTCCTTGGAATTTTGATTGCATAAGTGCCTGTGTTTGGTTGAGAGTTTTGAAAAGAATATTTTGAGAAATATTTTTGAGATAGTGTTTGAATGAGTTTTTGGAAAAAATAATAATTAGAGAGATGTGTAATAATTGGAGAGAGATAGAGAGAGAAATGAAAATAATGATTGGATGGAAGGGTATGATTAGAGAGAGAAATATGATTAATGATTGGAGAAATGAGAGATGGAGAAGGAATCTTTTTGAATTTTTTTTTGGAAATGTAAAGTGAACAAAGTGAACATTGTGTCTTAATAAAGAGACACCGGTACACTAGTAAATAGGAGTCAAGACAAACAAGGGACGTTAACGGGTTTTTTGGCATCTTGCCTCTTTTTGTTTTTGCAGAGCATTTATTCTTTTGGGGTTTCTTGACTTGGCTCATATTTTATTTCACATTAAATCACTATTATAGTATTATATGTTTATGAAATGTTTAGTTTATGAGCATGAAAATTAGGTTTTGTTGATAGATTCTTTTGGCCCTAATTATCATGGATGGTTTCAGATATATTTTCATAGCCAAGGTTTACGTGGCTTGTCATTGGTGACGCCTGACGGTACTTGTGACATGGTCAAGTTATATTTATATGATGCGGTAATGTGTTATCAAATACTTTGCTTTATGCAAATACTAGATATGTAATATTCTTGATTTGGAAGCCATTTTTAAACTGTACGTCACATCATATGTTTGTAAGTATTGTATGCAAATTGTTTGTGTATAAGGTGATTGTAATGGTTAAGTGCTAAAAATTCTTTGAACAAATGAGGATATTTTTACATGGAAAGATATTTTTAACACATCTTTGGAAATACATGTGGAGGATAAGAATTTAAGCATTGGATGTAACCTAAAATGTGTGGCTCTTGGATTTAATTTGAATGATGTAACCATTGGAGGCCAAATCTAGTAGTGTGAAATAAATGAAATGTACTTTCGTTGGAAGAAATAAGAAATGTTTGGAATGGTTAGTTCCTACTATTTTGTTTATGTAGTTGTTCTATACAACTACGTTGTAGACACCCCAATTTAAAATCAACGGATATTTTTAATTTCTCCAATGATGAAAATAAGATCGAAACAAGAGAATTTGGACGCACAAATCTTCGGAGCCAAGAAAAATCACAATTGAAGAATGAGACTAGGGTGTGGCAGTGGGAGAATGGAGTACTGCATTAGGACTAATGGTCAAACTGCAGCACGGCAGTTCACCACCTTACTCTGCCATACGGCAGTGCTACACCACGGTACTGGTTTGTCCAATGCCCCACGGCACTCTGAAACTTGTGTCACCCTTTTCGGCGGTTAACGCCTACATTTTTTTTTCCCCCCCAGAAATCAGCGGTTACAGGAGCGAAAAGGTGGGGCTATAGCCACCGTAGGCCGCCATAGGCCATCATCACCTTCTGTGTGACTGCCATGGCTAACGTCGGTCGGTTTCGCCTATAAAAGCCGTGGAGAGTTGAGGTGCAAGGGCATCGAGAAATTCTCAGAAAAAAATACCTCTAGAAAAATCTTCAAAATATTAGTATGAAATTCCCTCACTCTCCATAGTTCACCACCACAAGTTCTCTGTTGAAAACCTATCTCAAACAATCTGACCAGAATCCCCACCCGAAGCTTGTTCAAAGGTTCTCAAACCCAGAAACACAGGCCTCCACTTTGTCCTAACCTTGTACCGAAGCTTGAAGCATCACTTTCAGTCACTCGAAGGCGTGACTAGAGGTGTCTGTGCGTTCAATATTCTCTCGGAAATTTTTTCCTTCCAAAGGTAAAATTTTTATGGTCTTATTAGCTTGAGGAGAATTCCTTAAAACTTAAACTAGTTCCTTATACTAGCTTTGAGTTTATGGGCTTGTTTTCTTAACAAAATCAAAGAACTGTGATTCCTTAGTAACAGCCGTGCGGCATTACCTATTGCCGTGCGGCATTCTTACATGATGGAAAACATTTCCCAAGTCTCCTGAGATTCTTTACTTCTACCTATAGCTAAGGAATGAGAGTCTAATTGGGAATATATCAAGTTGAAATAGTGAAGCTGTGGAACAAAATGTTGCCTTCACTGCCGTATGGCTATGTCAATGTGCCGTACGCCATTATCATTTTTCTTAAAAAAAAAAAAAAAAACGGTTTTCTACTGAGTCAAATGTTTGAATATAATCATTCGACCCTCTTTGTTTACTTTATTGCCATATCCCTCATTTGATTCAATGTTTGCATGAGTAATTATTATTAGAACAATGTTTGCATCATTAATTTTTCGTAACCTAATCACCCTTTTATGTCTTAATATCTTTTTATCAATTATCGTTCTCAATTAAGCAACAAAGTATTTTCCAAAAATCCCACAAAACATTAAGTAAAGACCAATTTTTTTTTTTTTTTTAAATTGGGCGAGCGGGGTGCCTTAAAAACCTTCCCCACTCGTAACCTGGCTCCTGGACCTTGAATTTTCTTATTTTTCGCAGACCAAACTCTATTCCAAATCAGCGGCACAAGAGTCATTATTTTTCAAATCATTTTTAACGGTTTCGCGAGTAATAAATCCATTTTCAAAATAAAAATCCGGGTGGCAACTTTAAAATTCTTTTTTCCAAATTACAAATATTTTTTCCGTGGCACCGTCCACATACGTCCCACAAGTTTAGTTCTAAATGAAAAATTTAGAGGATTGGTTTATATGCTCGAAATTGATATCCATAAGTTTTAATGGATACAAAGGCGCCTGATACATTAAGCATTGAAGCCATGAATAAGAGTAAGTTTACTCTTTGTGGGGGTGTCTCTCTTGAATTAAAGTGAGGTTTTTATATTGAGATGGGGTGACGTGATATTTCGTTATGGTTATTTCTCAATAAATCACTTATGAGAGAGTGTGGGTAGTTATGATTCTGCTGTTAGTTCGGACATGAAAATCACATCATGAACTGTGATAGTTTACAACTATGGAAAATATTGCCCTTGTGGCAATGGTAAATTCTTGCAAGAGTTATGATGTGGAAAACATCAATAGGGATGTGACTTAGCCCATTTTATTTTGACCACAACTGGTGGAAACTCGACTCACTGCTTGTTATATACTTCAAGTCTTGGGTTCAATGAGCAAAGTACACCATATGTCGTGATTGCAAGCACTTAATATTTTTTTATACATTCCAAGGTAAAGTGCTTGATACCTGTAATGTAGAAAAATAGGAGGCTGAGCTACCTAGCTCTTAATAGATTTTTAGTGTTTTCTATATAGGGACACTGATAAAATCCTACCTATGTCAGTGTGGAGGAGGTGCCGCTTTCTATAGGTCTCTGGGGCTTTGACTTTAGAGCACTCATGAAACCAAGATAAAGACCCAAGGCCAATCCACGGGTCGGCTTTTATGAATTACCTAAGGTGAAGAAAATTTGTGTGTGTGACATATCCGGTTAGTCAACATAGATTGCTAGTTCAAAGACAACTCTACTATGCTCTTCTGATTAAATTTGTTGTGTTTTCACTATGTGAATGATTAAAATTGAAAGATACCTTTATTTATGCACAATTTTCCGAGTCAATCCAATGTTTATTTTCAATATTTTGAAAATGGTGGGGGATTGTTGGAACATTTCTAAAATATTTAATGAATATTAAATATTGTAATTGGTGAACGGTTTTAATCCAATAGGTGTGTCTATTCAGGTTAAATGAATAGATACAACTATTGGATTAAATGCAAGGGGTGCGTCTATTTGGTTTAAATGAATAGAGATAATCGCACCAAACGGTATGATTGTTAGGGTGAATTGAATAGACATGACTATTGAGTTTTAAAAAACAGATGTGACCATTTGCCAACAGTCAATTGGGACTAGGCTTCATTGTATCTTGGAGTCAAATTCGCCAGCAACCTGGTGCACACCAAATTCACTTGAATTGGTGGCGACGAATATCGTCTTAAGGACAATGACAATGTAATGCACTTTGAAGCAATTATTTGTTCTCTCCATTATTATCCACTTCCATTAGCGACACGTTTTTTGCACCAACACTCTCTCCTGATTTGTTTCTTTGCCGTTGTACACATTTTGTAAACCTCATCATTTACTTCACCATTCACTTCTCAAGTGGCTAGTAAGAGAATTCAGTTTTGACGTTTCATTTTGTCTGGGCGGTCGTAAGGTTTTCCAATAGACTTCTCTGCAGTTTCATTCTAAGTGAGAAATTTTGGCACAAATATATGTGTGTGTTGGTAGGCACCATGTTGTACACATGGTAAACCTCGTCATTTTGTTCATCATTTATGTTGCGACAGGCCACGAAGTAAGAGAAAACAACCAACAAGCGAAAATCAAGGACACAAGATTTACGTGGTTCCCCCATAAGCACGAAGCTTTAGAGGTACGTTCACTGGCAAAGAGCGAGAGAGGATTCACTATGAACGGGAGAGAATACAAAGAGCCGGCTATGCCCGTAACTCTAATTGAAACACCCAACAAATATCTAGGGATAAAGGCTCAAGAACACGAAAGAGACATGCAAAAAACCCTAAAATCCAATCCCAAGAGTTAAAAGACTATCAATGGAACAACCAAAAAATCCTAACACTACGGGGGACCCCATAGGGGCTCCCTAAAAGGGATTCACTTAAGAAGTTCAAACCTTAGGAGGCCACAAGGCTCCTATTTATAAGAAAGTACAAAAAATTAGGTTAAAACCCTAAAAAACGAGCAGCCATGCGCAATCCATAAGGGAGTCGGTCAAAACCGTTCGGGCGAGTTTGATTTTCGTCCGGACAGGATTTCCAGAAAAAACGCCAAATAGACTCAAAATTGTCAAACCCGCCTGGGCGGTCCTAAATCCCGCTCAGTGATTTTTCCAGAAACATTACCCGATCCGAACTGCAAGTGCTCGCGTCAAATACTACACCTTTCTTCAAGCGTCTTTAATTCAAGGCACAATTCTAACAATTCTCCACCTTGACTTGAATTCCATTGAACTCAACACTATAGAGCAATCTTCTCACAACACCACTCTTCTCCAAACACCCCTTGTGGGGTAGCCCCCAACGAGGCGACCACCAACGTTAAGAACGAACAAGGCTCAAGCACAACTGCTTGACCTTGCAAACGCGACTCATGAAACCTAGCCGCACATGCCTCCAAATTGAGCCTCCATCTTCAAACGGGCACAACCCACCCAACGCATCCCTCAAGGATGCAAACGAAGATCCGCTCAAGCTCCACTCGGAGCTAAACACCGAACTCCACCACGGAGTTAATGGCCCAAACAAGCAACCATCTTCAAATGGGCACCTCCCACCCAACGCATCCATTACTGATGCAACAGAAGACTTGCTCAAACTCCCCAATGAGTTAATATGCGAAACCCACATACTCCGAGTAGTTAAAACCTAATTCATACCAACTAATGAAGACCCCAACGATGTAGCACCCACAACTGTACTCCCATCAAGCATATAGAGGTTACCCAATTTTTGGCTCCCCGTCAAAACACTAGCACCCTTAAAAATTCTCAAAACTCCATCTTCAGCGGTATACTTCCAACCATCAGAGTTGAGAGAACCTAAAGAGACAAGGTTTCTCATCAACACCAGTACATGCTGAACTCCAAACAATGTCTTCACAGCACCATCATGCAATTTGACTTTAATTGTTCCAATCCCAACAATTCTACATGGCATATTGTTTCCCATGAGAACTGTACCACCACCGACCGCTTTATAGGTATCAATCCATTATTATGCAGACACGTGGTAAGAACATCCGGAGTCCAGAATCCACTTGGTACTAGAACAGACATCACCAACTGTCATGGAAAGGATAGTCTCAGACCCATCAGAGTCACCTTCAGCAACACCAGCAACAACCTTCTCTTTAATTTTGCCCTTATTTTTCAACTTAGAACAATTTTTCTTTGTGTGCCCGTGCTTCTTACAGTAAAAACAGAATAATTTATCCTGATATGTGGACTGCGAGCCAGAAACCGCTACAACCATTATCCCTCTTAATAGTTCTTCCTTGCACAACCAACCCATCAACATAAACATCATTCTCATGAATACTTTTTTCCTTAATTCTTTTGAATATAAACTGGATTTCACATCCTCCATTGAAATCGTATCCCTCCCATACAATAGGGTAGTCACAAAGTGCTCATACGATGGTGGTAAAGAATTCAAAACAATGAGGGCTTGATCTTCATCATCAATGGAAACATCAATATTTTTTAAATCCATAATGATTCGATTTAACTCATCTAAATGGTCTTTTGACTATCAATAAGTGTGAGGTTTCCTCCTTTTTCCAGAGAGGAAAGGATGTTCTTTTTCTCCTTTTTAAAATTGGGTGTATGGGTCAATTTAGAGCATCTCCACCAGCCTATGCAACCCTCAAATTTTAGCTAAAATGGCTAGCCCAAACCCTAATGGCCGAGCCTCAACATGAAGCTCGGCATTTTGTCCTTCTTTAAAGTAACTCGAGAGCCTTGGGAAACCATTCCTCTCTCTCTCTCTAGACTTTGATCATCTCCGATCAGTAATTGTCTCCGCCTGATCATAGCATCTCCACCACCGCCGCATAGATCATCTTTGATCGTTAATTGTCTCCGCCGTCTAAGATCGTTATTGGAGGAAAGCTCAAGCTCGTTGCCTACATCGTCGTCATTGCTGTTGTCGCCGTGGATTAGTGAACAACTCTATCGCTACTCTCTGTGTTATTTCATCTTTGTAGGAGAATTGGGAATTTTGGATCTGTATGCAAACCCTAATTTTCCTGAATGCCAAGGCTGTTGGGGCTTTCATATATTTAGTGACTAGCTAATAGAAAATGATATTTTCACTTTGACAAAATGTCTAGAAACTGCTGGAGAGGTGATAGGTGCGCAAATGTGCCAATTTACACTCTCTAATTTATTCTAATGACGTCAGTTTATTGTATTATTGGGAGTTTGATACTCATTTTCCTTGTTTCAGGGCTTGCGGAGCAATTAAATGACACATAGAGCTAAATTGAGAATTATTTCATGCAATTGGCAAAATTCGGAAGAGCTTTTACATGCACGTGCATGATGGGTGGAGCGTAGTTGAATTGAATTGGTTTAAGGCCTATTAAGAAAATGGAATTGGCTGAGGAAAGGATTTCTTTCCTAAGCATAGGTTTATATGGCTGAGAAGGGAAATGAAAATGGCCCACTAAATTGCTATTGGAAGGGAAATCTTGCTGCCCATATGGAAAGCTTGGCAATTAGGAATCCCTGAATTGGGAAGCAATCGGTGATTAACATTATAAAAAGGCAGCAAGAGTTTGGTTGAAGTCATCTCGGAATCTCACGAATAGCAAAAGGAAGCCGCACGAGGCTGCGGCTAGAATTGGAGTTTAACTCCATGATCGGCTAACCTTGGACTTGTTGGAAATTATCAAAATAAATGGGTTTTTATTTGAGGTTTTATCAAAATATTCCTTGTGCCTTTTTAGAAAGCTTTTTTTGTTGTGTTTTGGTTTTGTCCCACATTGGCTAGTGAGGAAAAGGTTGAGTGGTTTATATATGAGAACATTTCTATAATGTTCACATAGTGTTAAGTGGCAAGGCACCTATGGTGCTACGCGTTTTACGAACACACTCATACGCGCGCGCGCGTGTGTGAGCGTGGCAGTGGGCAATGTGGCGCTTTGATGGCGCACTTAGCACGTCGGCGCGAGGCGCCTTGTAGGCGCCCCTTTCTTATTGCCACTTGGCGGTAAGGAGTCGCTGACGTGGCGTACGGGTCGGAACGGATTGGTTGGGCTATCCCACGAACAGAATGTTTCTGTATCAATACCCCTGTATGGGGTATCAATACCAGCGGGCTAACTCGCGAACAGAATGTTTCTGTATCAATACCCCTGTTTGGGGTATCAATACCAACTCGTCTGCGCGCGGATTTCAGACATTGGTTCGTGAACGGATGCAACTCAAAACAGAGAGTTATGACCCAAACTCAAGTCTATTCACTAAGGGGCGTGTCCTAAAGTGAAAAGGTACATTTGGGACTATAAATAACACCCAAATTACATTCACTTTACACCGAATTCTAGCCTTGTTACTCTGCCAAAATTTCTTCAGATCGCTTTCTAGTTTTTGCTGTACCGTTACTCTGCAGAAACGGTGCCAGCAATTCCTTGGTTCTTTCGATCCTATTTTCGACTCGGTATTCTGTCTGTCCTTCGTTTGTTCGGACGCAGGCAGAAGATCATTGAATTGATCGGGCTTCGTTGTATCCTCGGACAGATTCGCTATCAACCCGGTGCACACCAAACGGTGGGGGCGAATACTGTTTTCGGAAAGCGACTCAGTAACGTGCCTCCCGGATTTTTGCACCAACATGACTAGGGCAATGACGATATCTTTAGGATTTTAGGCTTCTATTCAATATTTATTTGTATGACTTTAGATGATTCATAGTTTTTATGAAAGTTATAATTTTTCTGATTTATCTTTTGTGTTTGTATTCATGATATCAAATACCGTCATTCAATCGTTTTACTTGCTTCGAGATAGTCTCTGAGATAGATTATACAACGTGAGACGGGTCGTGCCGCCGGTTAAGTCCGGTTAGACGATCCGTGCCGTGTTGAGATAGTCTATACATAGTACGAGTCTTGATTATATTTTTGGGGATTATCGATAGGAATTGCTACACTATCGGTGATCTGGTCATATGTTGAGAGAACCCAAGATTTCATCACAATCATATTACGAGGGGAGATTGAATCAAAACCCTAGTCCCTTCTCTCCTTGTTTTTAAACTTTAATCGCTTGCTAGTTAATTTTAGTTTAATCATTAGTTCAATCAAATCCAAACCCAATTTCTCTTGTTCTTAGAATTAAATTAGAAATTAATTGAAAGTACCGCAACTTAGCTTTTTACTCTCCGTGGACGATCACGGACTTAACCACTGTTTTTCGGAATAATAGTTAATTCCCTATTTTATACTTGTATTCTTGGTACAAAAACGACATACCAAGAGGCATCTCCTTTATTTCGAGGTCTTGAAGAGTTGAGGTTAAAGGACAAGATAAATTTCCAGTAGTCTCAAGTGGTTTCGATCAGCATTTTCTGTGAGGTTTAAGCTTTGCCTTTCCATATTTGGGTACTTGGTCAATTTATTACATTCACTTTCCTATAACTTTTCATAGGTTCTTGCTTTTTTCTTTTCACTTTCACCTAAAGTCAAAAGGTTAAGCACCAGAGAAAATCCTAAAACGACGAAATGTATAAAATCAATGAAGCTAGTGGGGGTAGTTGGGAGCACCATGAGAGCATCTCCTACAAAAGCCACTTTCGGTGACCTTGATTTCGACTCACTTCTCTATCACCTTTTGCTTTCTCTGCAACTCGGAATTTTCCCTTTCTTTACCGTATCCCAAACCACCAGAAAAAACCATATCCAAGAGTATACACTACGAGAGAGAGACAGCGGCGGATGCAGAATTCGAGTTGGTTGAGTGAACACTAAAAACAACATTTAGTTGGGCGGGTGAACCTATTAAGTTGTGATTTTTTTTTTAAAAATGTAATTATATTTTGTAAGAAAAATTTGAAACTTAAGTATAGCGGTCACTCAGACTAACCTGCACTTGCGTCCATCCGTGATGCCGGGTCAACGAGGAAGATGAGCATGAAACTTCCATAGAGTCTTTAGCCCACCGACTCTTCCAATTTGAACAAAAGTAGTGGTCCTGGTTCCCTATTCTTTTCAACCACACACTTCTTCTTTCAAGTTCCTCCAAAATAGCAGCAATATTTCCAAGTCGACTGGCGTGTCATCCAAGCAGAGAAATATCACCCCTCTATTTCTTGACAAAATCCACCAATAGTGCCTTACTTTAAGAAAGAAAAACTTTTTCCTTCCTCTCCACTGTGTTAGTTGTTCATTATTCTTTTCGCTAAATTGGGTTACTTAAAATGGGTATTCCCTCCATTTTGTCTCTCTTTTTTCTCCTTCACCTACTCTTTCTTCACTCTTCTGGGAAGTGTCCAGACACCTTCGACTGTGGAACTCATGGCCAACTCAGTTTTCCTTTGTCCAACACATCATTTCCCCATTGTGGGCTCTACAGGGTACAGAATTGCACAGAGCCAGTTGCAAAACTCAATTTGGGAGCTCAGGGATCGTTCTTCTATGACCTTAAAAGTACCGATGTCCGAGAAAATTTCGTAAGGGTGAATGACACTGGTCTTGGGAACCTCATTAGGACAAACAGTTGCGATGTTTTCAGTTTTTACTTGAACTGGACTCTTCCCGTTAGACACTCAATATCTTTCACAATTTCCCCTGGTCTCATCTTGTTCAAGTGCCCCACCATAAGCCCTGAACTTCACAAGCAACAAGATAGTTATTTTCACGGTAGCGACAGTTACAGAGGCTGCAGTGGCTACACTGTGTACTATAAGTATCCTCATCATTATCCGGTTCAAAGTAATGGAAACTTTTCTCCTAATTGTTCGGTTATTGAGTTGCCAGCAGTGTCGGAACTCAGAAACCGAAATGGTAGTGATGTGTTCTCTGTGTTGGCTTCTGAGTTCTCTATTAAGTTTCATGTGTCCAAGGAATGTCTCGAATGTCACCGCAAGGGAGGGCGATGTGATCATGATGGTCAGCACTTCTCGTGCAAAAAGGAGAAAGAAGGTATTGACATTTATGTATTTATCCAAGAAATCTGCAATCAATAGCAGTTTCCTCAATCATGGAAGCTGTTGTTTTTTGGTTTTAAAATCCATTTTCGCCTTTTCCTTTAGTTCATGTCAATCATTCTTGAATATCCAAAGTAAATAACTTTGAATTGACTGGTTATTTTCTCCTTGACATTGGTTGCAGGAACCAATAAGTTGATATTAATACTAGGAACAGGTAATTTACCTTTTATCAGTATTCATTCAGTAAGCATGATTTGACCTGGATACATATACATCTATATTCGAATTTCGCGTTAATACACAAAGTCTCTTTTAGGTAGGTTAGAATTATATTGATACATCCAAAGTTCCCCTTTTTATTACTACTATACAAACTTTCCAAAGTTTCTATTTACTCCCAATTCACTTTTGGCATTGTATACTATGTCATCCTAATAGAGTTCTCCTGTTCCAATTCATTGGCTGCCAAACAATCCTTTTTTGAGATTCACGCATTTCAAGTTTGCAAACATATGGTATCGGTGTACTGCTATTGCATTGGGACAGATGGACTTATATTTAAAGACAGAGATGCTTCATTTTTTCTGGGTTATTTTTTTCTTAAACTTGGATTTGAAGGAAAGAATCAATGCCTGATTATACCTGCATTTTCTGCAGTTATACCTGGAGTCGTGATCCTTCTGCTATGCTTGGTCATAATAATATGGCGTCACAGAAAATGGAATGTTTCATCGTACATCAATTCGAAGAAATCTTCCTCTGATCTCTTATCAAAAGCAGACATTGAAGGAGGTAGTGCCTACTTTGGTGCCTCTGTCTTCTCCTACGCCGAACTTGAACAAGCGACTCATGACTTTGATCCTTCCAAGGAATTGGGAGATGGAGGTTTTGGCACTGTGTACCATGGTAAGAAGGGTCCTTGTTCAGACTATTACTCACAGCATCGCCAAGATTATACCTATTTTATTTTCTAGGACAATATGATGTTTACAAGTTGCATTTGAGCATCTCATGCATAATATGTGACTGTTTCATGGATTTGGTTGATAGCTTGAATTTACTAAATTTCTTTTCCCTAGTGTCAAGTGTCTGACACAGGTCCTTCTTACGTTTAGATGTCCATGTACGTTGGGTTTTCGTAGCTATTTCCTTTCATTTGATAAATCCGCCGCAAATCCGAAATCCACCAACAGCCTCTATGTAGCCTATCTGTTTATGTACTGTGAAATCCCCCAAGTATTCACACTGAAATGTGGTATAACTATTGGTCTTTTTTCAACCAGGAAAACTCCGGGATGGGCGGGAAGTTGCGGTCAAGCGCCTATACGAGCATAACTACAAGCGGGTGATGCAGTTCATGAATGAAATCAAAATCCTTACACGGTACTGTGGTACTGTGGCAGATCATCTACACGGTGATCGATCAAAGGACTGTCTGCTTGCATGGCCTATTCGCATGAAGATAGCCATAGAAACCGCCAGTGCATTGGCTTACCTTCATGATTCTGATATCATTCACCGCGATGTGAAGACTGACAATATACTCCTTGACAACGATTTTCATGTCAAAGTTGGAGATTTCGGGCTCTCGAGACTCTTCCCCATCCATGCCACCCACGTCTCAACGGCTCCACAGGGGACTCCCGGTTATGTTGATCCCGAGTACCATCGTTGTTACCAGCTTACTGAAAAGAGTGATGTTTATAGCTTCGGGGTGGTTCTTATTGAGCTCATATCATCACTGCCGGCTGTTGACATGAACAGGCATAGGGATGAGATTAATTTGGCTAACTTAGCAGTAAACAGGATCCAAAACCGTGCAATCCATGAGTTGATTGATCCGTCTCTTGGATTGGAGTCAGATTCTTCGATTGAGAGGATGACTTTTTTGGTGGCAGAGGTGGCTTTTAGGTGCTTGCAACTTGATAAGGACATAAGGCCTACAATGGAAGAGATTTTGGAGGCTTTGAAGGAGATTCAGGCATACAAAGATGAGAATGCTGGGAAGATAATTGACGATGGTAGCATGTTGACAAGTAGAAGGCCAACTTCTTCGTCTGATCGCGAAGATATTGTATTATTGAAGAACACCATGGCTCCAATTTCACCAGCTTCGGTGACCGATAGATGGGTTAGTACCTCTACCACATCCGCTTCGAGTGAGTAAGGCTTCATTTCCCTCTCCTAGCTTTTGTTTAAAGCTTGATATTCTAAGAAAATAAGTTTAACACTCGTATCCAAGCGAGTTGTTCAACTTCAGTTTCCTGTTTATTGTGTATCTAAATGAATATATAGTTTATCTAGTTATATTGGGAGAATGTGTACAGTACATGGATCTCTCCTTTGTGTAACTGTTCATATTTTGAGATTTTTTAAGTCATGGCTCGGTTTTCATTTCATGATTTTGCCTTTATACTACCAATATTATGTTGTCTGGCAAATGGAAATGGGCAAAGAAAACTGAAGTACTGAACATGGAACACCACTTACTTTCATCTATGCGTTTAGGCAATGGTTGGAAACTCACAATGCTACAATGCTACAGTTATAGACATAAACCAGTACAAATCCTAGTTGTACAAGCAATAGCGAGGATGGAGGCGGGGGAGTAGATGATCATAGAAGTGTGGGAGCACTATTGGAAGCGGTTAGGAAAAGTTATAAATAATTTTATTTTTTTATATACTTAAATGTCAAAAAACATATTATTCTACCACTTAGATTGCAAAATCCCGGTCTCTGTTTGGTTTCCATGATTCCGCCTCTTTACAAACGCAAGCCGTTGTTGCAAACCACCGTTCTCTCCCATTGCAACCATAGTGATTGCACACAAGAACACAACACCCACGCATAGAAACTCACCATTATCCAGCAATCCATTTATTCGGCAAGAAAAATCGAAATCCAGTGGAAGGAATCTTCCAATCGTAACCTGAATAATAAGTATCAATTGTTTATTGGGCTTAAGTTTCCGTATAGTTTAGGAACAAATTCCCGTCGTCATGGGAACGAGTTTCCTCTGCTGAAACGCAGAAACGTATCCGTCGAAGAAACAGGGGCATAGATGAAGGTTCCTGCAACTAAGATACAAACAAATGTTTACTTTTTTTTCTTTTCTTTCTAGTTCTTTAAATGGAAGTGCATGTATGGTACAGATACCCATCATCTCCGTACCTATGTCTTTCTATGTTGAGCGAGAATTTTAGGGAAATATGATGTATTTTTGCTCGAGACACGTATTTCTTTTTTTACATGTGTTTAAGAAATTGCTACCAGCATAATCAAATTACTTAAATCTCATAAGTTACCATATTTGAATGACAGGCATGAGTATTGTTCTCTCAAAATCGTTTCCCTCTGTTATGCCACTCTAATAAACCGTCGAGTACTGCTAGTAAACCCGGAAACCTGGGTCATTCCCCACTTTGAGTTCTCAAATATGAACATACAGGTTCAGCATTGGTGGTACTCACGAGGAAAATTAAACGGGATAATTGATGACAGAAAAAAAATTTAATTCACATCACATCTTGTGAACATATTGAATTATTTGAGTGGCATAGGGCATTGACAACAATTCCTAAAATTGTTTTTTTTTTTAGGAATTATTTGAGCGGCACAGGGCATTGACAACATTTTTTTTTAAAGTGAAGATTTGAAAGCTGCAAACAAGAATATGTTTGAACACGTTGCTGTTTCCAGAAGATATGCTAACAGTCTCCAAAACATGTTGCAAAAACAACTATAAAACGGTTGTTTCACTTGTTTGCAGACCGAGTTTTTGTTTTACCTTTCCCTCCCCCCAACCCCCAGCCACTGCTGGCTGCCACCTCCTTCCACCGTCTCCCACCACCTCCGTTCATCCCCACTGAATACCCTTTCAGCCACTTCCCCACCTCTGGCCAATCACAATGTTAATAAAGCTTCTTGGCTTGTAAACAGCTACTGTACTTAATGGGACTTCAGCACTTCCACAAACGGGTTTCGATAGACTTGGACTCAAAATACATAAGTCTATGCAGCCGTCCAGTCCAATTAAACTGATATCCGAACTCTCGAGCAGTTCCATCATATTACGTTTTTGCTTCCAGGAACCAAAAAATAGCCACTGATATGAACAAATTCCCAATCGCGGGTATCCAAGAAACAATAAATCAACAGTGAATATGTGAACATATGAAATGGAAGAATTGGATTGTAGTTGCAGAAAGCAGAAACAGATTCAAGTGCTAGTGCTGGCCATCTGATCATTTTCTAATGTGCAATCACACCTTCCGCCCCCCCCCCCCGAGTCAGATACCCACTGATATGTGGTTGTGGAAAATGAGTTTACGGTTCACTTTATGTGAACTTGAATTCCATCACCTTTGGAATTCTCTCTCCTGATTTGTTTCTTTGCTGTTGTACACATTTTGTAAACCTCATCATTCAATTCACCATTCATTTCTCAAGTGGTTGGTAAGAGAATTCAGTTTTGACGTTTCATTTTGTCTGGGCGGCCACACAGTTTTCCAATAGACTTCTTAGCAGTTTCATTTTAAGTGAAAATTTTGGCACAAATATATGTGTGTGTTGGTAGGCACCATGTAATACACATTGTAAACCTTGTCATTTTGTTTACCATTTATTTCTCCAGTGGCTTGTAAGAAAATTCAGTTTTGACGTTTCTTTTTTTTTTTTTTTTAGATAACAAGATATCCAGGGGGCCGCAAGTTTTTCCAATATACCCCCTCCGTTCCATATTGCTTGCCCCTTTTGGAGAAGCATGCATTTTGCACGCAAAAAATGATGTGTTTATGAGAATCATTTTTTTTTAAAAATTACACTAATTTTTTCTACTCAATGAGATTTTTAAATTGGTGTAAAAAATTTTGAAAAAAATTGAATGCTAATGCTTTAGATTTTGTGTGCAAAATGCACGGAAACCCAAAAATGGCAAGCAAGTTGGGACGGAGGGAGTACTTTTTTGCAGTTTTGAGAAATTTTGGCATAAATATATGTGTGTTGGTAGGCACCTAACAATGTTGACTTTTGTGCGCGGAGAGAGAGAGAGAGAGAGAGAGAGAGAGAGAGAGAGAGAGAGAGAGAGAGAGAGAGAGAGAGAGAGAGAGAGAGAGAGAGAGGTCCTTTGTCATGCTATGGGTGGCAATGAGGAAGGGGAGTAGGAAACTCCTTTGTCAAGTCTTTTTGCAACCGACCATTCAAAACAACCACTACCACCCCCACAACAACAAGAAAAAGTAGCCCCATTGTCTATTTTGGTCGACTCAAAGTCTTTCTATATAGGTATGTCCAAGCATATATATACATACGATGCGTTCATGTACTTTACTAAAACCTTGTCTTTACTAAAACCTTGTCTTCTACTAAAACCTTGTCTCCAGCCAGAGAATAGATTTTGTTCCCATCAGCTGTAGTGCCGGTTTTTCTCTGGCTGAGCTGGGAATATAAAATGGGTGTTTACTCCATTTTAGCTTTCATTGCTGCATCTCATACGCTGATTCTTCACTCTACTGGGAAAGAGACAATATCCGTGAATTACTGTCCATCGTCCTTGGACTGTGGAACTCACGGGCCGATCAAGTTCCCTTTTACCGACACCAGACATCCCCATTGTGGGTTGTGTACGGTTAGACGTTGTGATGAACCAGTCCCAGAGGTCACTTTGGGGCAAGGGGGAAGATCATACGAAGTTAGTGCCTTTAGTGATGATTCCATACAGGTTAAAGACCCTATATTGGAAAAGCTTATCAATGAAAAAAATTGTGACTTTTCCGGTTTCTTGAATCTTTCCAGTACACCTTCTATTTCCTACACAATCTCCCCCAATCTAACCTTGCTCAAATGCATGACAAACAGCGTCGAACTTCAGCTGCAGACAGCTAAGTACTTCCGTGATAATAGCAATTACAGTTCTTACAAAGGCTGCCATAATTATACTGTTTTCTATTCGTATCCGAATCCTCCAGTTCAAGCTCCGACTCAAGGAAGTTATCCACCGAACTGTGCAGCTTTTCAACTGCCATTGGTTTCACCGTTTGCAGAACCAAATCTCGAAGATCCATTCTCATTATTGGCTTCTGATTACTCTATTACATTTCATGTGTCGGAGGAATGTCAAGCGTGTCGCCTTAAGGGTGGCCAATGTTCGCTTGACTCTCAAGAGTTCCTATGCTTAAAAAAGAGAGCAGGTACTGGCATTTCTGGTTGGATTAAGGCTTGTTAATTCAGAATGTGCAGAGTAAAATAACTTTAACTCCCATTCCTTTTTTTCCATTGTTCTTTCTAAACTTGTCTAACCAATGGGTTTGTTTTTATATTTTTATATTTTCTTTTCTCTTTGACAATTTTTGTAGGAAGAAGCAAGTTGGCATTGATTCTCGGAACAGGTATCGTTCATGTGCTTCATTAGCTTAATTTTTTTCATTCAAATGATAGCCAGATTTCCATTCCCTCTTCCTCTTCTACTTCTCTCGATTCCCATGTAATAGAAAGGTATCCTTGAATTACTATCATATCTTACCATTTCTTTGGAATTGTGCAACAGCTATCACTACTGTTGGAATTACAATAATTCTGTTGTTCTTCATTGTCATCAAGAAACTTGCACAAAGCGAATCCATATTATTTTGGACAACTAAGACAGAGGACTACCGTAATATTGAGGCATTTCTTAAGAATTGTGGGTCTCTAAGTCCCAAAAGATATACTTATTCCGACATTAAGAAAATCACCAACTCCTTCAGAACTAAACTAGGCCAGGGAGGCTTTGGTTGTGTCTTCAAAGGAAATTTGGAAAATGGCTGCCTCGTGGCAGTGAAGGTTCTGAAAGGATTGAAAGGCAATGGTGATGAGTTCATTAATGAGGTTGCAACCATTAGTAGAACTTCTCATGTTAATATTGTAACTCTTCTTGGGTTCTGTTTTGAGGGTTGCCATAGAGCTCTCATATATGAGTTCATGCCTAATGGATCTCTTGACAAATTCATAAATGATGTTGGTTCCCCGACATATTGCCAGTTGGGTTGGGATGCATTGTACCAAATTGCGGTTGGTATTGCCCGAGGGTTGGAGTACTTACACCGTGGTTGTAACACACAAATTTTGCATTTTGACATAAAGCCTCATAATATTCTTTTAAATGAGGACTTTTGCCCAAAGATTGCTGATTTTGGCCTTGCTAAACTGTGCTCACAGAAAGAGAGTATCATATCACTAGTGGGTGCTAGAGGAACAGCAGGCTACATTGCCCCAGAAGTATTTAGTAGAAATTTTGGTGGGGTTTCACACAAGTCTGATGTGTATAGCTATGGAATGATGGTTCTAGAAATGGTTGGAGCAAGAAAGAATACAAGTGTCGAGGTTGATCATACAAGTGAAATATACTTTCCTCATTGGGTATACAAGCGTCTTGAGCTAGATGAAGAACTCGGATTGCATGGAGTTGTGGATGACAAGGCAAATGGAACTGTAAGGAAGATGATAATAGTTGGCCTGTGGTGCATACAAATTGATCCTTCGCATCGACCGTCAATAAGTCGGGTTGTGGAGATGCTAGAAGGGAGTCTGGAGTCCTTGGAAATCCCACCTAAGCCTTTCTTGTCTTTTCCTTCAGGATCACCGGTTGATTCGCCCACTGTCCTCATGCCTTGACATTTAACGATGCACGCGTACTTCTACGGGAAAAAGCAAAGTATGTGTTTCTCAGGTTTTAAGTCAGGTGGAAATCATGAGCAAAAGCTTAGACAGCTAACTTGACTGGAAAGATATTGCGCCCACCACTCTTTCCGTTTTGTAAATAATAATGCTACATTCCCATTTTTCCCTTCCTTCTCTTTTACATTACATAAATTAGGATTTAAGAAAAACATCTTTCTCATCAAGTGGCAAAGATGGAAAGTTAACAGAAGTACAATACAATCGTTATGTTGCCTTAAATAGTTGGTTTTCCAATGAAGGCCCAACAAAATTGGACCAAAATTGATGAAAATTGGTGGGTGTCAAATCCACGTTGGATTTCGCTTGCGAAAAGAAGGCAAGGTTGGATCAACACTTCATGCCCTGAGGCTCCACGGGGGATTTGACATCCTGTTGGAGATGCTCTAATTCAAATTAATTGGTGGTGTTTAAAGTAAGGGCTGTATTTCGGCCAGATTTTGTAACTATGATAATCATATTATCAGGGATAATGTCATTTAGGACTTGCACCTTGTATCCATGTTAATGTTGCAGACCAACTTCTTTGGGAGAACATTCTTTACACCGGCGGTGTAATCCAAAGTTTCCTCCAAATCTATTATATCGCGCCATGTGTCCATGTTTTACCTTTTGGGAACATTCTTTACCCACCCCTCACCCCATCCTTAGCTTATCTAGGTTACCTAAATTACTCGTGTGCCCCTTTACGAAGTCTTCTAGGGTTGCAAACGAACTGCGCTATTTATGAGCTGCTCGTGGCTCCGCTTGTTAAGGCTCGGCTCGGCTCATTTAGTAATCGAGCTCGAGCTCAAGCTCGAGCTCAAGTTGGTTCGCACTTATATAGGCTTGCCTTGTTTAAAGAGGCTCGTTAGATAAATTAACCTGTTTCGGCTCATTAAGAGGTCGGGCTCAAGGTTCGGCTCATTTACTAAACAAGCCTAAAGTCTCCTATTTCTCTTATATAATTTTCTTACTTATTTTTTTAAGGTCAACCAAGTAATTTGTCACATTATGTCTCTTATCCACCAATATCAACTACCAAGCAAACTATTTCTTAGCTAATCTTCCCTTCTTAACTAATCTCCCTTTGTATCATATCTACCTTCGTTACCCAGGCGTAAATGTACATTTTTTTTTTTAAAACAGACATCAATCTTCATATATCAAGAGCCCGAAGGCTAAACAATGCCCGGAGGCAGTACAATGATCCCACAAAAAATACAAGAATGAGCTACAACTACCAAAACTTCGACTTAAAGCACGATATAAACTGTAAAAGACAGAATTGAACTAGAGACACATTATGCTGAAGTTGGCAAACCATTCTAGTAGGCATTGGGCTAGTCCTGGTTTTGGCAGTAGAGATTGACGTGGGGAAAACCCCAACTCAAACCAGAGAAAGCGCAGGTGAAATCATTAAACAAGACCCGCTCGAAGCAAACAAAGGGCCAAACAAAAAACTACAAAACTTACAAAAAAACCCAAAAAAAAAAAAAAACAATGAAACCTGAAACCAACTGATCAAACCCAATAAATTGAGTTAACCCAAGTCACCTATCACTGAGTTACATCAAGTCACCTGGTTTACACCGAGTTAAGATGAGTCACTACTCCGGGGAGTAGACCCATACTCCATAGCCGCTGCCAACAGGTTCAAGAGATTTTATTTGCTGAGTGAGCCCAAATCGCCCTCAACTTCACCTTCTCGTCAGATCTGGCCCAACCAAATTAGGGGGAAGTGGCCGTGGGCGGTGGAGTGGAGGTGATATGGTGGAGGCGGTGAGGCATTGATATGGTGGACGCGGTGATATGTACTCATTAATGCCCCCTAATTTATGTTGGAGATTTTCAAAATAATAAATAATTTTGGTTTGGGGATTTTATGAAAATTGTTGAGAGAGGTTTATGTGAAAGGGTGCAACACCTTCCACATAAGTTGTGACTTTATGTGAATAGTTATAACACCCATTAAATTGAGATGTGTTTATTTGGAATAGATGTGATTGTTAGGAAAGGATGAAACATGTGGTGCCTCCAAGAGGCATGACCCTTCCTAATTAATGTCTACTAGAGACATGGGTATTCATGAAATGGTGCCTAGAAAGAGGCATGACCTTTCATAATTAATTATCTTCAAAAGACATGACTATCCTAATAAGTGTTTACTAAAGACACGATCTTTCATAAAAGGGTACCTATAAGTCTATAAATAGACCATTTGTAAAGTAATTTAGGGTACCAAAAAATTTCATAGCAAATTGCTCTCTCTCTACACACTCTATTCTTAGAATTTTAGGCATATTGATATTCAGTTATTCTCGAGAAATTGAATATCAGTACTTGATTCTCTTATTCTCATTTAGCGGATATTCTGTTTGTCTTCGTTTGTGCAAACGCAGTCAGAAAGAACCTCGAGTTCGGTTTCGTTGTATCTTGAAGGTGGATTTGCTGTTAACCCGGTGCACACCAAATTCACTCGAATTGGTGGGGGCAAATACTGTCTTTAGGAAAATGTTGTTATAACATGCCTCGAATGTAATTTATTGTTTCAGATTTTTCTTTGGAGACGACGCCATCAACATTTTTAAAGACTAGATTTCCAACAATTTATACATATTTGTTACGCCAATTTAGAATACTACTTGGAGTTTGATGTTTTTCTCGTTTTAGGACTTGCAGAGCATTTGAGTGGCACATGGAACTATATTGACAATGAAATGTTAAAAGTGAAAGAAAAATGATCTGCACAATATTTCGGCCGTTGAAATTTGAATGATGCAAAGCTAGTACAGAATTGGATTTGCACTTCGTATGCAGGTGGGCTCATAAAGAAACTAGTGGTTGCTATGGCCCATGAGGGAGTAACAGTGTAACACGCCTGGCCATATTATAAGGGTAGGTTTTTGTTCTATGGGCGAGGAACACGTATCAGAGGACAAAAACCAAGACCACAAGTTCGGCACTTTTGGCTGGTTCACACACAGAAGCTGCGCAGAACAGAGGCAGCACAGAAACAGAGACCACGGCTGCGATGGAGTTTATTTTTGCATGGGTATGTGTTGCGACTCCATGATTGGCTAAATCCTTCGATTGGGGTAGCGAGAAAGCTTTATTCGAGTAATGTAATTATTTAATTTTTAGGATTCTTATTCAACAATTAATTGTATGACTTTTTGGGATGATTCATGTTTTTTTCTTTTTTCTTAAATGAAAAAGAACAAATTTTATCTATTTATATATTGTGTTTGTATTCCGGATATCAAGCACTGTTATACATTAGTGTTAACTGTTTCGAGATGGTCTGTGAGATAGGTTATACTATGTTAGACGGGTCTTGTCGTTGGATGATCGTTATTTTGAGAAGGGTCATACTAGTGAGATGATCTGCGCTATGTTGAGATAGCTTATACGGTGTATGAATCCTGTAAACCCTCCTGACGATTGTTGAAGAGATTGCAAACCCTAGTGAGAAGCTTTTTTTTTTTTTTTGAATATTTATCCTGGATTTTATTCAATTATATTGCAAGGGGAAAATGCAATCAAAACCCAAGCCCATTCTCTCTTCAGTTTTCATATACATTAATCGCTTTCTAGTTAATTTTAGTTTAATCAAAATCAAATCCAACTTCCATCCATCCGTTCTTTGAATTAAATTAGAAATTTATTGAATCCACAACAACTTAGATTTTTATTTCCCGTGGATGATCTTGGTCTTCACGGCTATTCAATGGGGTAGTAGTCTGTATAAATTATTATATTTTTGGTACAAAACCGACAGACCAATCCCCTCTCCTTAATCACCTATTCCTCATTAACGACGACTCGTTTATCGGGTGAATAAAATGTGCTGCTCACTTCTCAGGGACATATTGTTGCAAATCAACGAGGAAGGCGAGGCGGAAACTCCCTCTCAATGGAGTCTTTTCCCTACCTACCGACCGTCCCAATGTAGAAGAAGAAAATCAGCACCGCCCACAAAGGCCTCTGTTTTCTGCCGACTTCCGCAACATTCATACTATAATACCATTTCCAACTGGCGTGTTACCTGCTAACCATCAAAATATAAACAATTATCGTGACTTCGTTCCTCTCAAACTACGGATTTTGTTGTTGCTGAGCTTAATTTGGCAATCAAAAAATGGGGGTTTCCTCTGTTTTACTAGCTTTCTTTCTTGTCTCCCATCTCCCGGTTCTTCGCTCTTCTGCTTCTTCTTGTCCATCCTCCATAGACTGCGGATTACTCGGTCCGATCAAATTCCCTTTCACAAGCACCACACACCCTTCATGTGGTCTGTTTCCTGTTACCTGTGATGGAGGAGTTCCACAAGTCGCGTTGGGCTCGGAAGGAATAACTTACCAAGTCAGTGGTCTCAGCGAGGATACCATAAAAGTTAATGACCCAGCAGTAAAATCCCTTATCGAATTCACCGGTTGCGATTTTTCCAGTTACATCAATCTTCCGAATACGCTTTCGGTTTCTTTCACTATCTCCCCTAGTGTCACCTTCTTCCAATGCCTCACCAGCAGCCCTGAACTCGAGAATCAGACTGATAAGTACTTCATTGGTAACTACACTCGTTATAGAGGCTGCCAAGGTTACACCGTCTACTATTCGTATCCGAATAATCAAGTTCCGACCCCAGACAGCTATCCGCTGAACTGTGAGTTTTTCCAACTACCAGTGGTGTCATCGGTTGAGGGCCGGAATCTGAGCGATCCATTCTCATTATTAACTTCTGATTTCTCTATTGAGTTTCATGTGTCAGAGGCATGTCTAGCGTGTCACGCCAATGGCGGCCAATGTTCTCAAGCCGGAGACTTCCAATGTTTAAACGACAGAGGAGGTACTGGCATTTCTATTAGTTTATGAATCTAAAATCATTTTTTGTGAGGTATCTTGTATTTTACTGACTCATAAAATGATTGTAGAGGGTCTTTTAGGGCCTCGACCCAGGCTGGGACGGGGTTTCTGTAAGTGAGAGTAGCAGAGAGATTGCATGAGAGTTGAGCATTGGCGTTCGTATTGTGTAGCGAAATATTATTATTTTTTTGGGTAAAAAAGTTATGTGAGTGAGCAAGTGAGTGATTTTCAAGAAACTTTAGTCATTTGATTTCTTTTCTGTCAAATCCGTCAATCCAAAGGAGCTATAAATAGGAGAGGAAGCACTAGCATTTCTGGTTAGACTTAGACTACCTAGGCTTGTACGTTCAGGATGCGCACAGTAAACTAATTGAAGGCGTAAATTTTACTAACACACGAGATTGGCTAAATTCCACAGAGAGCCCCTCATCTGACCAGAATGAACTAAAATTTAAGATGAAACCCAGGTAGATTGATTCCGAAATTGCGAGATCAACAGCCATGCATATACCCACTTACATTTGACTTAGGTGAAAAGCAAATAGGCTAATGGGTTCTTTAGGAAATGCAGCGAACTAAACACAATGAAATAAAATGCAACAAAAACCCACAACAACCCACGACTGATAATCAATGTGCATGCATTACATATATCTCTTATTGTAGCTATTTGTTTTCTCAGATGGGGGTTGTAGTAATTATCGCAGATTCATTGTCTGATTCAGGAGCTTTCAATTTAGAAAAATAGTTCATGCAAATTCCAAAATGACTGCCGTAATTTCGCACCTAAACGCAAGTTGCACTGATCTCCTCTGTTAGAACAATGGGTTTTTGTGGTTTTGTGGCATGATTTTTCAGGAAGTTTCGATGCTCAATGTCAAAAACGGTTTGTGAAGTGGACATGGTTTTTATGGTTTTGATGCTCAATAATCTCAAGACCGAACTGCGAGTCAAGGTTCCAAAAAAATGTAATCCGTGTCTGAACTAAAAGTCCTATGGTCTGGTTCCAATCTGATTAGTGAGTCACAATTTGCTCTTGGTTTTATCACAGATTACATTCTATATTCCAAGCAGCAACCATCAACCAAATTGTCCATTACGGTAAACTCTAAACAATCAACAAAAAGGAAAAAAAAAGAAAAAGAAGAATAAAGCTTCCTGGTTCTAACATCAAAATTCAAAGCAATATCCAAGTTTCAACAAAGCAACTAAATTCCATACAACCAACCAAATCCAAGCATTATACCCTATGTTGCATTAAGGTGAAATATTTAAAATTCTCTTATTATAATAGTAGGTAAAATTATAGTAATTTACTAAATTTCACATACATATATATTTATATTTTTATGTATTATTTATAAATATTTCACGGTTCGGTTTTGTTAATCAACGGTTTCATAATGACAATCTGTGGACTCAACCATATCTCACGGTTTTTTATTTTTAAATCCGTTTCCAGACCATTAATCTACTGATCCAATCCACGGATCGGTTCGGTTTGGACCATTAATAAGTTCACTAGATTTTTTATCAACACTAGTGGTGGATATGGCAGTTAGAGGTTGGCTAGGGCGGTGGAGACGAAGAGGAGAAAAGAGAGGGAAAGTGAGAGAGGAGGGGAAATATCAAATAAATTGAGGTTATTTTAGTAACATTCATAACTTATAGGGGGTGTAAGTGAGATTTCAGAGAATGAGGAGACGTGCATAGTGATTCTAATGAAATCGAAGAGAAGTTAGTGAAATTTACCGTTATTTTAAATTTATTTTCTTCCACCATTCTTTCTAGAATCATCTAACCGATGTTCTTTTCTATTTGACATTTTTGTAGGAAGAAGTAAATTAGCATTGATTCTGGAAACAGGTATCATTCATGTGCTTCATTAGCTTAATTTTTTTTTTCTTTCAATCAAACAATATTGAGATTTCTGTTTCCTCTTCCCATCCTAATTTTCTAGGTTTCCATGTAATGGTAAGATATCCTAGAACTAACTGTCATTCATACCTTACCAAATTATTGGAATTGTGCTTCAGCTGTTTCCACTGTTGGGATTATGGTAATTCTGTTGATTTGCATTATCATCAAGAAACTCAGACAAAGTGGATGCACATTTTTTTGGAAAACAAAGACAGAGAACTACCGAAACATCGAAGCATTTCTAAAGAATTGTGGGTCTCTTTCTCCAAAAAGATACACGTATTCCGACATTAAGAAAATTACCAACTGCTTCAGAACTAAACTAGGTCAGGGAGGATTTGGTTGTGTCTTCAAAGGAAATTTAGAAAATGGCTGCCTTGTGGCAGTGAAGGTTCTGAAAGGGTTAAAAGGTAATGGAGATGAGTTCATTAATGAAGTTGAAACCATTAGTAGAACTTCTCATGTTCATATTGTGACGTTTTTGGGGTTCTGTTTTGAGGGTTGCCATAGAGCTCTCATATATGAGTTCATGCCTAACGGATCTCTTGACAAATTTATACACGATGGTGGTTCCTCGACATATCGCCACTTGGGTTGGGACGCACTATATCAAATTGCGGTTGGTATTGCCCGAGGGTTGGAGTACTTGCACCGTGGTTGCAACACACGAATTGTGCATTTTGACATAAAGCCTCAAAATATTCTTTTGAACGAGGACTTCTGCCCAAAGATATGTGATTTTGGCCTTGCTAAATTGTGTCCACAGAAAGAGAGCATCATATCGTTGGTGGGTGCTAGAGGAACAGTGGGCTACATTGCCCCAGAAGTATTTAGTAGAAATTTTGGTGGCGTTTCACACAAGTCTGATGTGTATAGCTATGGAATGATGGTACTAGAAATGGTTGGAGCAAGAAAGAATATAAGTGTCGAGGTTGATGGTACAAGTGAAATATACTTTCCTCATTGGGTATACAAGCATCTTGAGCTTGATGAAGAACTCGGATTTCATGGAGTTATTGATGATGAATCAAATGCAAGTGCAAGGAAAATGATAATAGTTGGCCTGTGGTGTATACAAACTGATCCTTCACGGCGACCATCAATGAGTCGGGTGGTGGAGATGCTAGAAGGGAGCCCAGAGTCCTTGCAAATTCCACCCAAGCCTTTCTTGTTTTCTCCTTCAAGATCACTGGTGGATTGTTCCACTACACTCGCGCCATGACATTGTGACAATGCAAGCATTCTTCCACGAGAAAAAGCAAAATTTGCACCCTCCATGATCGAAAAATGCAAACAGTGAAAATTAGGTAAGCTTGTATCTCTTATGTGCTTGTTGACTTCTATTACTAAAACCTTGCTCAGTTTGCAATATGAAAGTTCAAACTTTAGTTCATAAATTATTGTTAGGACAAGTTATTGAAGCCTATAATTTCTTTTTGGAGTTTCACCTTCTTTGCACAATTGTCCAGAGTGAAATGTACGGCATGTAACTGTACTTGATAATTTATTCTGAAGTTTTGGTTCATGAATCTTGTCCATGTATGTATATGGATGTGTACGGTATTTAACGCTTCATTTTGTTCCATATGCACTAGATTCAATTCTCTTCGAGTTTTATCTAAATTCTGCCCCCGCCCCCTCTGTATGTGTGCGCGTGCGTGCATAGTTGCTGTAACATATCTCCTAATGAATACTTCTTCGATTGCAAAAGCTGTTGCACACCGGCTAAACTCAATTAGTATTCAAAGAGGTAACTGGGACACTTCCTAGGAACAGTTAATACTATTCTGTTTCAATATGAAGGTTTCTGGAACTCTCCTAGATTACAAGGAGCCATATTAGCTCAAGACTAGTTGCAGGCTCAACCGAGTGATATCATATGTTCCAGGCTCTCCATTGGGATTGCAATTTGCCTAGAGGACAACAAACCAAAAGTGATAAAGTTGCTAAATTGGGCAATAGATTACTAAAACACTATGTTTGAAAGTAAAGAAGGTATATGCAGTTTTTATGTATATTTTACAAGAGTTTATTAATATTCTAACATGTGTGTTTTAGAAACGGTTCAATGTACGAGAATTTTAATTGCAAAATAAAAGTCAACATAAATTCCAATTGAAGGAGGACCAGGTGCTTTACCACGTGCCTTCTTTTATCCTTAGGACACAAAATAAGAGAGCTTGGATCGAATCGGTATTACTAAATGATTGTTCTCTCAAGTCGCTTCCTTCTTCTATGCTACACTAATAGTTTAATTAAACCCTATAGTACTGCTAGTAAATCCAGAAACCTGGGTCATCTTTGAGTTTTCAAATCTTAACATACACAGGTTCAAGTCAGCTGGTACTCATGAAGAAACTTAAGCGGGATTCTTGATTCTTGATGCAAAGACATGAGATTTCACTTCGCATCTTTGGGGCGTATTGGATTGTTTTGGTGGCATTGACAACAATTCCTAGAGTTGAGAGGTTTCTAAATCTTTGTTAATATTTTCCTGTCATCTTTGCAGTTGGATAATACTTGAAAGTTGTAAACAAGAAACATGTTTTGGAGCTGTTTCCAAAAACTACAATAACAGCTCCAAAACATGTCCCAAAAAAACAAAAAAATGGTGGTTGCACTTGTTTCCAGACCATGTTTTTGTTCTCTTTCCCTCCCCGCCACCTACGGCCACTGCCCACCTCCTGCCACCAACTCCAGTCACCCTCACTGAATATCACTTCAGCCTCTCCCAACCGTTGATCGACCACAAGTTAGTAAGCTTTTTGGCTTGTAAATAGGTACTGTACTTAATGGGACTTCAGCATTTCCACAATGGGGGTTTTGTAGACTCAAAATGCACAAAAAATCAGCACACAGTAAAAAAAAAAAATGCCTTGCGTTGTGCTGCGCTTGGAAAGCTGTCGGTTAGAATTGCCCAATTGAGAAGGCAAATGTTACCCAGGGCAACATGAACCCCCTTGGAACATTAACTGCATAGTTAGGCAAATCTAAATATAATAGTTATAAATTGACGGGAGAATTTTTTTATAAAATCCAAGTAAATTTTGGATTTTTGTGTGACCTTGACCCCCTTCAATTTTGGCTCTCTCCGGAAGATGAGCATCAAAATCCCATGAAGTGTTTTGGCCCACCATCCATTCAAATTGAACCAAGTAGTGGCCCTATTTCCCTCTTCCTTCCTTGCAATTAGATTTTTTCAAGTCGTCCTCTAATAATTTCCAAGTCTACTGGCGTCAAGCAGAGAAACACCATCTATTTCTTGATTATAAAACTACTAGTACTTGTTTTAAGAAAGGAAACTTTTTTCTTCCTCTCCACTGTGTTAATCAAAATAAGTATTCCCTCCCTTTTGTCTTTATTTCTTCTCCTTCACCTGTACTTTCTTCACTCTTCTGGGAAATGTCCAGACTCCTTCAACTGTGGAACTCATGGCCAAATCAGATTCCCTTTGTCCAACACAACATTTTCCCAGTGCGGGCTCTTCACTGTGCAAAATTGCACAGACCCAGTTCCAAACTCAATTTGGTAGCGGGATTGTTCTATGACCTTAAGAGTACCAATGTCCAAGAAAATTCCGTAAGGGAATGACCCACATCTAGAAAACCTCATTAGGACAAAAGGGTGCGATGTTTTCAGTTTTTACTTGAAGTCGAGTCTTCCCCATGAATCCTCAATTTCTTTCAAGATATCCCCTGGTCTCACCTTGTTCAAGTGCACTACCATAAGCCCTGAAATTGACAAGCAACAAGATGTTTTTTTTCGTGGTAATGACAGTCAGTGGCTACACTGTCTACTATAAGTATCCACGTCATGATCAGGTTCAAAGTTATGGAAACCTTCCTCCTAATTGTTCAGTTATTGAGTTGCCAGCGGTGTCGGAATTCAGAAACCGAAATGGCAGTGATGTGTTCTCTGTGTTGGCTTCTGAGTTCTCTATTAAGTTTCATGTGTCCAAGGAATGTCTCGAATGTCAACACAAGGGGTGGCGATGTGATAATGGCCCGAACTTCTCATGCAAAAAGGAGAAAGAAGGTAATGACATCAGAAAACATTCTTTAATCCATCTCAGTTTGCTCCCTCATGGAAATTGTCATTTTTGTGAATGCATTTTTCATTTTGTTTAGCTCAAGCGTTTAGAATATGCAAAGT
Source organism: Vaccinium vitis-idaea (assembly GCA_963854785.1). NCBI lineage: Eukaryota > Viridiplantae > Streptophyta > Magnoliopsida > Ericales > Ericaceae > Vaccinium > Vaccinium vitis-idaea. Next base: position 26,388,438 of record OY978224.1, read on the forward strand.
AAATTACTTTGAATGGATTGATGTTATTCTCCTTGACATTGGTCGCAGGACTGAACTTGATATTGATACTAGGGATAGGTACTATACCTTTCATCAGTATCAGTAAGCATGATTTGAAGCCGATGCATCTCTATGTATAGTCGAATAAATGCATCAAAAACTTCTACTTTTTATTGCTATACAAACTGCATTCCATGCTTGTTATCATGTTGAGATTCAAGTCACAACCTGAAGTCAATTCCCTTTTGGCACTAGATCCTTTATTCCCATTATCAAGTTATTCTGTCCGAATGAATTCACAGACAAACAATGTTATCGTTGGTGACGTCCTCCCATGTGGTGAGAGTGACCGGAGCCAAGGGCTCCACCACAGCCCATAAACAGCTGCCGGACAGAGGTGCTCGATAGAGACACTTTCTCCTTCCTCTTCCTTTATATGTGTGTGTGTGTAGATAGGTAGAAAGGTGTGGCAAGCAGCGAGTGGAACAGAGAGAAAGAGGTTTCTGTGTATTTGGTATAAACTAAAATTACAGGATCTAGAACAATCATGGTTTTTCACAAACATAAAACATACTGCAGAAATTACAAGTACACGAATAGGATTAACCAACCGTGATCCATGCCGAAAAGCTAGGTGGTTGATCCGACCGTGATCAAGAGCAAAGCTCTTAAGGAGAAATTTGTTTTCTCTCTTGACCCTCTATACTTACAAATTCAGACTATCTTACTTAAATGGTATAAATCTGTGATTTTCTGTCATGGGAAGAGAGAGGACCTCTTCCTCTTTATAACATCAGTCTTGACTACCCATCGACATCAGAAACACTGTTAAACTAGTGCACACACAGTCATGTGGGTCAAATTCTGTCAGTGGGTTTAGCATAATCTCAGTGTGTTGTGTATAATCACAGAGTGGTCAAATAGTGAATACACTATCTGGGCATAACCAGTAAGTGGACAAAACATAATTACTTAGTGGATTCCAACATTTGGAACCTCCATTTTTTCTGGTGTTAATTTAACTTTGTATTTTTCTTGGAGCGGGCGTTCTGGTCAAACCTCATAACTCTGTGTCTGGGTTGTGTGCGTAACCCACAATACGTAATAATTGGTCAGAGCGAGGTTCTGTGAGAGGGTCTCTGGAAAATACGTTTAACGCCTCGGTTCAGTTCGTCCAGATTTATTTGAAAGTGATTGGAAACTAAAACCCGTGGTTGCACTTGTTTTCGGACCAAGTTTCTGTTTCCGTTTCCCCTCCCTCACCACCTATGGCCACCGCCAACCTCCTGCCACCCCCTCCAGGACCTCCCTCCCCGTTCGGTCACCCTCCACTGAATACCCTTCAGCCACTCCCCACTTATGACCGACTACAGCCTTACTAAAGCTCCTTGGCTTGTAACTAGCTACTCTGCCTAATGGGCCTTCAGCACTTCCTTTAAGGGGTTTCGATAGATTTAAGACTCAAAAAACACAAGTAGTCAGCACATAGTAAAAAAGAAATTGTGCTGCATCGTGCTGCATGCGACTGGTAAGCCGTTGGCAAGAATGCCCCAATTGAGAAGGCAGATTGTACCCACGGCAAAATGAACTCCCTTGGGTGAAGTTGGGACCTCAATTATTCAGAAGCTCAAAATCAAGCTAATTTTGAACAACTATGTAGCCAGAACTTGTCATCTAACAATTGGCTGTTCCAAAACTACAAAAGTGTGATCTGATAGAGCATATCTTACCTGTAGAGTATAGGCAATCTTAGCTATGTATAAATCTGAATAAATAGTCCATTAACTACGTAGTTGTAAATGGATGGGAAAAATTTCTTGTAAAATCCGAGTGAATTTGATTTGTGTGAGCTTGACACATCACTTTTGGCTCTCCCTCTAGAATTTTCCTTTTGCCCTAGAGTATGATATTCACCACTAAAAATTTCTTATATGGAGGACGATGATTTCCCATACGCTGTTTGGAGTTTAGAGGTTTCAATTGCAAACTGCAACTTTTCCCCGATAGACCTCTTGACAGTTTCATTGAGAGAGAAGAGTCAACGGGTCAAGGTATCATAGTAGTAGTGGGTCAATGAGGACGGGGAGTGACTCAATGCTGTAGCTCAAGCGATCGTGAGTGGGCACTTAACTGTCATTAGGTTAGGTCTCAGGTTCAAGTTGATAATACAATGTGGGCTTCACTATACTAACATCCTATCGTTTGGGGATAAAAAATAATAATTAGCTAGGCAAGTAGGAAACTACCTCTCAATGGACTCTTTTTGCTTACTGACCATTCCAATGTAGAAGAAATTAGACTTCTGCGATTCCTCCTCCTATAACAGTATTGCCAAGTTAACAGGTGTGTTAATGGTGGTTCGTTGGTTTTTACAAAACCCTTGTTCCTCAGTCAACATTAGCAGCCATACCTTTCTCCTTTCAACCCAAACTGCGCTGTTTGTTTCCATGATCATACCGTTACTAATTTACTAGACTCAGTCTGTTTCCCTCACTCTCCTCCTATTTTCAATTGGTAACAATCCCTCTCCTCCCTTTGAAAATCATTCCTATTGTTAGAGTAGTTGTCTCACATTGCTTGGGTATGAAATATAAGATCACTTAATAAAATTTGGGAATAGACACTCATTAGGAAGGGTCATGTCTCTTGGAGGCACTCCATTTATTATATCCCTTCCTAATAGTCACATCCATTCTAATAAACACATCTAAATATAAATAGGTGCGATAACCATTCAGTAAGGTTACAACTTATGTGAAAGGGTATTGCACCCTTTCACATAAACCTCTCTCAACATCTTTTCATAAAATCCCCAAACCAAAATCATTTTTTATTTTGAAAATCTCCAACATAGAATGCTAAAACACTATTGTCTGCACGTAATGAGGTACATGCCATATGTACCTTTTGAATGCGCCGTCATCCTTACAGCTCTTGACATGGGCTCCTCCGTAATTGCAAAATAGCAAGTCACCCAATTCCTAATCTAATTAGTGTCACATTGGATGTACAACTCTTATATTTGTAGACTGGACTCTATCTCGAAGGCATTTTTCCAGATATAGTATTCTTGTTTGAATCTCCTGGAGTGTGGGTCAGTGTTTCTCAGGTTAAAAAATCAAGAGGGAACTCATGGGCAAGCTTCGATAGTTTACTTGATGAAAGAAAGATATTGCCCCAAGCTCATTGTTTGTTGATTGATCTTGTAGTTGTCTTTTCACTTGCCCCTTACGGTAACTTGGAACAATGATACATACACACCCTCTCTACCACACTCTGCCACACCCCCTCTCACATGTGAGGGGACCCACCCTGGGGGGACCCACCCCACATGTGAGAGGGGGTGTGGCAGAGAGAGTGTGTCTGTATCATTTTTTATTTCGAAAATCAACAAAACTTTGAAGTACAAAACCAAATCCAAGTCAGGCAAAAGAACCCGAGACAGTAAAAAATTGCCTACCATAAATGAACACCCTTAGGGCCGTTTTTTTTTTTTTTTAAAAGATATTCCCCAAGCTCATTGTTTGTTGATTGATCTTATAATTGTCAGTGCAATTGTCCCTTACTATATTTCACGGGCTTGCATTTGCAACTCCTGTTTTACACTTGAAACTCCGTGAGATTCATCAATAAGAGTTTGATTTATTTTGGCGCGTCTAATCAATGGCCGAAATTTCACATGACAAACAAATGTCTAATTTAGACTAATCAACGTGTTTATATTAATGGCTGTATTTAGACTATTATAATTATGATAACCACCACTTTATCAAGGTGTTTTTTTTTTTTTTTGAACCGGCAAAAAAAAATCATTCATCACAAGAATAAAAAATGAAAATAACACTGGACCGAATGTTACTCATGAGGACACCTGGGTCAATTATTCCCGCTAAGACTAGAACTTTAAAGTTCTCAAATTAATCTTAACATACACAAGTCCAGAGCATGTTTTTGCTTTATCTTTCACTCCCCCACCACCTACTATCGCTGCCCACCTCCTGCCAGCACCTCCCACCCCCTCCGTTCACCCCTACTGAATAACACTTCAGCCTATCCCCACCTCTGGCCGACCACAACTTTACTAAAAGCTTTTTGGCTTGTAAACAACTACTGTACTTAATGGGACTTCAGCACTTCCCACAATCGGGGTTCCTAGACAAAAAATACAGGAAAAATCAGCACACAATAAAAAAAAAATGCCTTGCGTTGTGCCGTGCCTGGAAAGCCGTTGGTTAGAATGCCCCAATTGGGAAGGCAAGTTTTACTCAGGGCAATATGAACCCCCTTGGGATGTAAATTGCTCAGAAGCTCAAAATCGAGCCCAAGTGGGCTACTATGTAGTTAGAACTGGTCATCGAATGATCGGTTGTTACAATCCAAAACAAAACTGTGAAAAAGTGGTCTCTTAGAGTTAGGGACAGAGTGAGGATTTTATTTTTGCGGTGGTGAAAATATGTACTTAAAAAATAAAAAGACGATTGCATTATGAGTATTCATCCACTTTACGAAAAAATATAATAACATAAACACTTTGATCGATGATGTTTGTCATGTGCACATAAAGTACCAAAAAAGAGTAATTTCGGTTTAATCTAGTAGTGGCGAGTCTATATAATTCGGAGATAAAAACTTATTTTCTATATAATAATTGCATTTTTAAAAACCTTGTGGTGGCGGTCATCATTACTTGTCCCCCTGACTCCATCATTGGTTAGAGCATCTCCAGGCTTTAGGTGAATCTAAATGTAAGTATAAATTTGAGTGAATATACCACCAAGCACGTAGCTCAGCTGGTAAGGGGCTGTGCTAGCTTAACCAAGATCTCGAGTTCGGGACTTGGGAATGCAGCTGTGTTAAAACTTGGTTAGGAGAGCTTTGCCACCTTTGTGGTCCTACCCGGCTCGAATCCGGATTAGTCGGGGCCAATGTGGTTACCGGACACCGGATGGTCTTTACCAAAAAAAAATAAAAAAAATAAATTTGAGTGAATAGCTCATTGACTGGATAGTGGAAAATTGAACGGGAGAAAATGTTAGTAAAATCCAAGTAAAATTTGGATTTTTGTGTGACCTTGACCCCTTCAATTTTGGCTCCTCTCCAGATTTTTCCTTTGCCCGGCGTAAAGGTTTCAAATATTCGTAGCATCCCATTCTAGGTCAATTTTGTCCTGCGGAACGGAGTTAGTGGTCGAAAATCTTATCACAATATTCACCACTAAATTTCCCAAATGTTGATTTTTTCCACACTAGACCCCTTGTGAGTCTTGACAGTTCCATTTACAACCTGTACGCATTGTGCGATTTCATGAGAAAAGAAGTGGTTATGATTTTTCTAGTCAAATCTCATCATTATTTTTTGCGAGAAATGGTGAGAAACAAACAAGATTTGCATTTACACATTCCTCATCATTTCTCAGCTATTTATCCAAACAAATGGTGAAAATCCCTTCTGTATTATTTTCGTTTCTCACAAAATCGCTCCATCAAGGGGTTGTAATAGATTAGGAATGACGAATGACAAAAAAAAAAGTTGTAAAGTTGGAATTTGGAAATACACACGGAGAGAGAAGAGTGAATGGAGTGCTAGGTCAACCAAGAACATGACCATCAAACTCCCATGGAGTCCTTTGGCCGTCCATCCATTCCAATTGAACCAAGTAGTGGTCCTATTTCCCTCTTCATTCCTTGGAATTAGATTTTTTTTTATGTCGTCCTCAAATAATTTCCAAGTCTACTGCGTCAAGCAGAGGAACACCCTCTATTTCTTGATTACGAGAGTACTAGGAGTACTTGTTTTAAGAAATTAAAATTTTTTCTTCCTCTCCACTGTGCTCGTTGTTCATTATTCTATTTGCTAAATTGGGTTAATCAAAATGGGTATTCTCTCCCTTTTGTCTCTCTTTCTTCTCCTTCACCTACTCTTTCTTCACTCTTCTGGGAAGTGTCCAGACTCCTTCAACTGTGGAACTCATGGCCAAATCAGATTCCCTTTGTCCAACACAACATTTCCCCAGTGTGGGCTCTACACTGTTCAAAATTGCACAGACCCAGTTCCACAACTTGATTTGGGAGTTCAGGGACTGTTGTATGACCTTAATAGTACCAATGTCCAACAAAATTCCGTAAGGGTTAATGACCCAAATCTAGAGAACATCATTAGGACAAACGGTTGCGATATTTTCAGTTTTTACTTGAACACTAGTCTTCCCATTAAACCCTCAGTTTCTTTCACAATATCCCCTGGTATCACCTTGTTCAAGTGCATCACTATAAGCCCTGAACTTGACAGGCAGCAAGATAGTTATTTTCACGGTAATGATAGTTACAGAGGCTGCAGGGGCTACACTGTCTACTATAAGTATCCTCATCATTATCCGGATCAAAGTAATGGAAGCTTTCCTAGTAATTGTTCGGTTATTGAGTTGCCAGGGGTGTCGGAACCCGGAAACCGAAATACCAGCGATTTATTCTCTGTCTTGGCTTCTAAGTTCTCCATTGAGTTTCATCTGTCCAAGGAATGCAGCGAATGTCGACACAACGGGGGGCAATGTGGTCAAGATGGCACGCACTTCTCGTGCAGAAAGGAGAAAGAAGGTAATGGCATTCGAAAACATTCTTTAATCCATGTCAGTTTGCTCCATCATGGAAATTGTCATTTTCGTTTATGCATTTTTCATTTCGTTAAGGTCAGGCGTTTAGAATATGCAAAGTAAATTACTTTGAATTGAGAGAGGTTTCTGTGCATTTGTATTTCGCTGGAGTGGGCGTTTCGGCCAAACCACATAACTCCGTGTCTGGGTTGTGCGCGTTACCCACGATATGTAATAATTGGTCAGAGCGAGGTTCTGTGATAGGTTCTCTGGAAAAAACATTTTAACGCCCTGGTTGAGTTCGTCCAGATTTTTTCGAAAGTCATTGGAAACTAAAATCCGTGGTTGCACTTGTTTTAAGACCAAGTTTCGGTTTTTTCTTTCCCTCCCCCACCACCTACGGCCACTGCCCACCTCCAGGACTTCCCACCACATCCGATCACCCCCACCGAATACCCTTCAGCCACTCCCCACTTCTGACTGACCACAACGTTACTAAAGCTCCTTGGCTTGTAACCAGCTACTGTACTTAAGGGGACTTTAGCACTTCCTTTAAGAGGTTTCGGTAGACTTAAGTCAGCACATAGTAAAAAAAGAAATTGCATTGTGTTGTACTGCATGTGACTTGAAAGCCGTTGGCTAGACTGCCCCATTTGAGAAGGCAGATTGTACCCAGGGCAAAATGAACCCCCTTGGGTGAAGTTGGGTCGTAAATTGTTCAGAAGCTCTAGAACTTGTCGTCTAATGATCATTGGCAGTTCCAAAACTGTAAAAGTGTGATCTAATAGAGCATCTGAATAAATCGTCCATTAACTACGTAGTTGTAAATTGACAGGAAAAAATTCTTGTAAAATCCAAGTTTTTTATTTTTTATTTTTTTATCAACTATAAAATCCGAGTGAAAATTCGAATTTTGTGTGAGCTTAACACATCACTTTTGCTCTCTCTCTAGAATTTTTCTTTTGCCCTAGAGTATGATATTCACCACCAAAATTTCTTAGACGGAGTATGATGATTTCCCATATGCTGTTTGGAGTTTAGAGGTTTCGACTGTTAACCGCCACTTTTCCACAATAGACCTCTTGACAGTTTCGTTGAGAGAGGAGAGTCAATGGGTCAAGGTTATCATAGTGGTGGTGGGTCAATGAGGAAGGTGAGTGACCTAATGCTGTAGCTCAAGCGATCATGAGTGGGCACTTAAGTGTCTCAAGTTCAAGTCGTGAAATGACGCTGGCTTAACTAACGTCCTAGTGTTTGGGGATAAAAAAAATAATAAGCCTGGGAAATAGGAAACTCCTTCTCAATGGACTCTATTTGCTTACTGACAATTGCAATGTAGAAGAAGAAATTCGACTTCCCGTGAGTCCTCCAAAGGTGTGTAATAGTTGTCAATAGTAGCAGCCATACCTTTCTCCTGTCGACACAAACTGCCATGTTTGTTTCCATGATCATACTGTTACTAATTTACTGGACTTGGTCTGTTTCCCTCACTCTCCTATTTTCTGTTGGTAACCATCCCTTTCCTCCCTCTGAAAATCATTCCTATTGTTAGAGTAGTTGTCTCACATTGTTTGAGACCTCTCCACTCGTTGTCAATTGGCTTTGAGTTGGATATAAAAGTTTTCCTAGATATGCTATTCTTTTTTTTTATTTTTAAATCCTGGAGTGTGGGTAATTGTTTCTCAGTTCTCAAATCAAGTGGAACTCATGGACAAAGCTTAAACAGGTTACTTGATGAAAGAAAGATATTGCCCCCTCATTGTTTGTTGATTGATCTTATGGTTGTCTTTGCACTTGCCCATTACAGTAACTTGTTTTTCATGGGCTTTCATTTGCGCCTAGCCCGTGGAAACAAATTTCATCATAAAGAAAGTGTCTTTAGATACGCCTCAAAATATTGATTAATTGTTGTGTATTGACTTCACATATCATCTTTTTAACATATTGGATTTTTTTTGGAAGACAACATTTCCTTTAATTGAGGGGTTTCTGAAGACTAACACGAAGTTTGTGCTCTAAGTTCCCACTCTAATAGTCTAATGGATCAAAATCCCTTGTTCAGATCCTAATGATCAATACCGTTTCCATCATTCTGTCTCCCATGAACTTTAAAGTATGCACACGTTCCCATCAATAGGAGTCCACACACTGTAAAAAAAATTGCTTTGTGTTCTGCTGCGCCTTGAAAGCTGTTGGGTAGAATACCCAAATTGTGAAGGCAAACTTAGCCAGGGCTAAATGAACCCCCTTGGGACATAAATTGCTCGGAAGCTCAAAATCAAGCCCATTTTGAACAAACTGTGGTTAGAACTAGTCATCTAATGATTGGCTGTTGCAATCCAAACCAAAACTGTAAACAGAAAATTGGCCTAAAGGCCAACTTTGGGGCTTTTAAGGGTGTTTAGTCCGACCTAACTTATTTTAAAGCTTTCAATATACTGATGTGAAATTTCTTAGGGTTCAAGGACATACTAGACAAAAATATCCTTAATGATAAAAAAAAAGTACAAATCGAAAACTGGTACATCCTGTCACTTTTATCTCTGTCATTGACTGACTAGCCATTGGGGCGCTCTTTGGAGTAGGTTATAGTGAGTTTATGCATTTTGAGTTTATGCACTTAGGGTGCAATTTCCAATGATAGTGTTTTAGTAGTTTAGACACTTTCATATGGTACCCTAGGATTTTAGGAACTTTCATAGTGTACCCTAGCGTTTAGGTTTAGACACTTTCATTAGGTTTGGGGGTTTAGGCACTTTCATAGGATTTGGGGAGTTTAGCCACTTTCATGGGTTAGTGAGGGCATTTTTGGAATGTGTAGATAATTTGTTCTCTTGGCATTAAAGAATTAGTTTGTGTCCTATTTCTATGATTAACGCGTATATCATGTCCTTGTCGAAGAAAGACCCAACTGTAAAAGAGTGGTCTCTTAGAACATCTACAGCCTTTAGGCAAATCTAAATGCAAGTATAAATTGAGTAAATAGTTCATTAATTGCGTAGTTGTAAATTGGATGGGAGAAAAATGTTTGTAAAATCCAAGTAAAAATTGGATTTTTATGTGATCTTGACCTCTTTCAATTTTCGCTATTTCTCTCCAGACTTTTTCTTTCTTTTCTTTTTTTTTTGATAAGAAAGAAAAAAAAAAAAAAACCTCATCACAATTTCACCACTAAATTTCTCACACGGAGGACGTAAAGATGTCCCACACGCTGTTTTGAGTTTTTAGAGGTTTTAACAGTAGACCTGGAGTCAATGGGTCAAGTCTTTTGGTCCACCATCCCTTCCAAATGAACCAAGTAGTGGCCCTATTTCCCTCTTCCTTCCTTGCAATTAGATTTTTTTCAAGTCGTCCTCTGATAATTTCCAAGTCTACTGGCGACAAGCAGAGAAACACCCTCTGTTTCTTGATTATAAGAATACTACTTGTTTTAAGAAAGAAAACTTCTTTCTTCCTGTCCACCGTGTTAGTTGTTCATTATTCTATCCGCTAATTTGGGTTAATTAAGATGGGTATTCCCTCCATTTTGTATCTCTTTCTTCTCCTTCGCCTACTCTTTCTTCATTCTTCTGGGCAGTGCTCGGACTCCTTTTTTTTTTTTGAAAATGGCAAGATATATTACGAAAAGGACGACTAAGACAAGTCTCTCGACAAAATTGTCTCTAAATCGGGCGGAATACAACCCGTGAAACAATGTAAACTCCTACTTTTACTGTTAGTTGCTATCCAATGCGCCGCCGAATTAGTAGCTCGTCTGCACCACTTGAAAATCCACTGCATATTCTTTGCCCAGGACTTAATATCTTCTACTATAGCCGAAATAGCCCCTGGACACTCAGCTTGATCATTCACCACAAAACTCACCAGATTCTTGCAATCTGATTCAAAGATTACACATTCAAGATTATCCTCAACTGCCGCTGAACATGCTATGCGTAAAGCCCATGCTTCTATTGAAAGGGCCGAGTCAACCAAAACTTTACCACTACGCCACCACTGAGCTGATCCACCACTGTCTCTAGCAATGATGCCAAAGGCAGCCAAGCTGCGGGAGGATGTAAAAGCTCCATCGCAATTAACTTTGATCCAAGAAGTTGGAGGAGGCTCCCACTTCACTAATTCCACCGTGTCACTGATTGTGCTGGGCTGTTTAGAATGCAACGCAGCCAAGTAATCCCGATTCAATCCCATGGCCTGATCAATAGTGTCCTTAGGATCAGGAAGCTTCTTGTTAAAGACAAAGTTGTTTCTTCCTTTCCATATAGCCCAACAAATCTGAAAGATTTCTCCCAAGACTTCATTTGGTGTTTCTTTTGCCAACTCCCCACAAATCAAGTCTTCCATCCATCTATCAACATCACAAATTTCCTTTTGGAAAACCCAGAACTGTTTATTGCTTCCAAACCACACCGCCCTACTCCAAGTGCAATGAAAAAGCAGGTGTTCTATGGTCTCGTTTGAAGCTTCACAAATTGGACACAATGGATCAGACCCGCATTTTCTTCTAACGAGATTAGCCTTACAAGCCACCCAATTACGTAAAATCTTCCACATGAACATCCGAATTTTTGGCAACGTAGGAACATTCCAAATCTTTTTCCACATAGCACTAGACGGCATGTAAGAAGAGGAGGCAGCAGATGGTCTTGTCTTGTGCTTTGACATCATCTGGAATGCATAACCTGTTTTAATCGTATACCCCCCTGTCGTGGACGTTTTCCACACGAGTTTGTCTCTTGTTCCAATCAGTGAGATGGGGATTTTGCAGACGTCTCTCACCTGATCCTCTGGAATACATTCTTTTAGTTTTCTTCTGTCCCAACATTTAGACACAGGGTCAATAAAATGAGACACCCTCACATCCACCATTTGGACATTCGGTAAAGGACTGACCCTACAATTCGAGGAACCAACGAGCCACTCATTTGTCCAGAAATTGATGAGCTCTCCATAACCCACGCACCATTGTGAGCCTTGTTGAATCAAATTCCTTCCTTCCAAGAGACTAGACCACACCCACGATGGCTTCGGCCCTTTGACAGCCTCCATCCATGACTTTGTTGGAAAATAGAGACCTTTCAACACCCTAGCCCATAGAGAATTTGGGCACATAATCAACCGCCAAAATTGTTTTGCTAATAATGCAACATTAAAAGCCTCAAAATCCTTAAAACCCAACCCACCCATTAATTTTGGATCAGTTAGCTTATACCAAGCTCCCCAATGAATTCTCCTATTCGAATCAGAGCTCCCCCACCAAAAATTACTAATGATCGAATTCAAACACGTGCAAAACGATGAAGGAAGCTTAAAACACATGAGAGTGTAAAGAGGAATGGATTGAAGTATTGACTTGATAAGAACTTCCTTGCTAGCCTGGTTCAAGTGAAGGTTTCCCCAGCCTTGCGTTTTGCGAATAATCTGATCCCTCAAGAAGCCCAACGCCTCCCTTTTTTATCTACCCCAGAATGCCGGCAGGCCCAAGTATTGAGCAGCTTCACCCATTTCTTCCATGCCCAAAATTCTCTTGATCTCGTCTCTAATATCCTGTCTCGTGTTGGCAGAGAAGCATATACTGGACTTATTAACATTTAATGAGAGGCCAGAGGCATCACTAAAAGCCTTCATAAGATCCATAAAATTGACACACGACTGAGGCTGCACTTCCATAAACACCAATGAGTCATCGGCGAAAAGCAAGTGTGAAACCACTGGACATCTCTTCCTCATTTTCAACCCTTGTATGGATCTGTTCAGGACAGCTTTAGACATGAGATTTGATAGCACATCTGCTACCATAAGGAAGAGATACGGAGACAATGGATCCCCCTGACGCAGCCCTCTCCTCGGATTCACATTCCCAATTGGAGCCCCATTCACCAGCACAGAATATTTGACCGAGCAAACACATTGTTGAACCCACCCAATCCACTTTGCATCAAAACCCATTTTTTCCAATACCCTGAAAAGGAAATCCAAACAAACTCGATCGTACGCTTTATTAAGATCCAGCTTGATGGCCATCGCTGCTTTTGGTCCCACCCGTTTGTGCTTGAGAAAATGAAAGACCTCGTGGGCTACCATAATATTGTCTTGAATTTGTCTCCCTAAGATGAAGGCAGACTGTTGCTCGGAAATAATACTCGACATGAACGGTTGGAGCCTATTTGCCAAAATCTTCGAGACGATCTTGTAAATAAAGCGACAGAGACTTATGGGTCTCAAATGATTCATTGATTCTGGATTGGGAACCTTTGGGATCAACACAATGTTGGTCTGATTAACCTCAGTGAGAAGGATTCCATCACGGAAAAAGTTCTGAACAACCTCAAAAACATCAGTCCCCACAATTTCCCAATAGTTTTGATAAAACAACCCTGGAAAGCCGTCAGACCCTGGTACCTTTAATGCACCCAACTGAAAAATGGCAGATTGGACCTCCTCCATAGAGATGCTCCTCACAAGGCTAGCATTGCAGCTCGCTGAGATAGATGGGTCGATTAGGCTAATAATGTCCTCAGGGCTCCTTATACAAATTCTGGAAATAATCTTTAATAATACCTGCAACTTCCTTAGGCTTGTCCTTCCAAACACCAATGTTATCTTTAAGCTGAACAATTTGATTCCTTTGCCTCCTTTGAATTGTTGAGAGATGAAAAAACCTAGAGTTTTTATCTCCCATTTGCAGCCATTTGATCCTTGACCTTTGGTGCCAATACATGGCATCCTTTTGCCACAAATCTTCTATGGAACAAAGCAACCTTCTCTCCTCCATTCGTAGGTCCTCTTTAAATCCTCCTTCTAGCTGCCTTTGAACTTCTATCAGCTTCTCCTTAGTCTCATCAATCATGTGTCTTAAGTCTCCAAAGGCCTGCTTACTCCACACCTTCAAATTTTCCTTACACACCCTCAACTTTTTGCATACCGAGAACATTAGAGACCCATTCTGGTGTTGGCTCCATGAATTTGCAATCACCTCGTGGCACCCATCTTCTGTAACCCAAAACAATTCAAACTTAAAAGGCTTGACCACTTTGTTCAGAGGAACTTCCGTATTTAACAAAAGGGGATAGTGATCAGACCCAATAGCAGGCTCCACAAACACCATGGCCTTATCATACATCTCCCTCCACTTCGCATTTGCAAACGCCATATCAATTCTTTCCATAATGAATCTTTCCCCACTTCGATTGTTGCGCCAAGTGAACTTAGGCCCTTTAAACTCCAGATCCACTAACCCACAATCACTAATCAACCCATGGAAATTGGTGATCGCATTTTGATTTGGAACTTGTCCTCCAAGTTTATCACCCACACCCAAAATTTGGTTAAAGTCCCCCATACATAGCCACGGCAAGGATTCTGACCGAGCAATACTTCTAATATTATCCCATACTGCCTCTCTGCCATCTCTCAAAGGACATCCATAAATGAATGTAGCAGCCCACACCTTTTGGTTTGAATTCTCCGTTACAATCACGTGCATAAAATTTTTGTTTAATATTTCTACATCCAAATCCACCTCCAAATTCCACCATAGTGCTAAACCCCCTGACAGACCCTCAGGATCCACATAACTTCTCTTCTGGAAACCAAGTCGACGGCGGATGGTCTCCATCTTGACCTTATTATTTGTGGACTCCATCAAGAAGACGATGGAGGGAGGATTTTTGCGTATTAAATCACCTAATGCCTGGCCCGTCAAGGTACGCCCAGCTCCTTGGCAGTTCCAGGTTAGGATCAACATGGAGATTGTGGATGTTTAGGGCCAGCCACACGCCCATTGTCACCAAGCACCACCTCAGCCAAATCAATACTACGCTCGGACTCCTTCAACTGTGGAACTCATGGCCAAATCAGCTTCCCTTTGTCCAACACAACATTTCCCCATTGTGGGCTCTACACTGTGCAAAATTGCACAGACCCAGTTCCAAAACTCAATTTGGGAGAGGGACTGTTCTATGACCTTTATAGTGCCAATGTCCAAGAAAATTCCGTACATGTTAGTGACCCACATTTGGAGAACCTCATTAGGACAAACAGTTGCGATATTTTCAGTTTATACTTGGAGTCGACTCTTTTTTTTTTTTTTGATAAACAAAAATTTATTAATCTTTGAAAACGAATTACAAAGATTAAAAGGGCCCGAGACAGAAAAAGCCAAGGACCCTAACGGGGAAATAACAAAAACACAAAAAGGATGGCAAGAAGCCAACCAAACCACATAAACAAAAAAAAAAAAAAAAAAACACCCAAAACGACCAAGACTCCTAAGCCAGAAAATACAACAGCGAAGGCCTCGAAAACACCCCAAAAAACAACAGCAGGAAAAGGAAAACCCAAAGCACTCCTCCCCCTAAGCACGCCACCAGAACCAAAAACTAAAAACAGCCGAAAACTCCAACCAACAAAGACATCCGACACCGGGAAAACCCAGAGAACTCCCACCGACATAGACTGCAAAATCAGAACTCCACAGAAATGGAGGTACCTTCCTCCAAATCATCAAGAGCTATAATTTCCTTTTCAGAAATATCAACTCCCTTTAATTCTAAAAACTTCTTTATATTGTAGCTCTCTCTTGCAAAGAATTTTATTCCACACGAAGCACCCAACTCCATATTATTGCGGGCTTCCTTGATTAATATCGGAATCCTCTTACGAAAGTCGCTACTAGCATCCTCATGAGTCGATAAAGTATGCCCATCAAAACTGTCTTTCTTCAAACCCAACTTAAAAGATTTTGACTTCTCCTCTATTTGCTCCCGGCTAAACGTCCTAGAAAATATGGCAGCTTTCAAAGGATTTTTAGTCCATACAGGATTCCTTCGATAACCTTTAATGGTCTGGGCTTTCTTTTTACGGCGCTTGTAATCGACAAAGTTGATAAGGGGGTCGGCAGAAACTAGATCAGCAGAAGTGGAATCGTCGGAACCAGAATTCGTATTAGCCTAGTAAATCCTCAGTTAATTTCACAATTTCCCCTGGTCTCACCTTGTTCAAGTGCACTACCATAAGCCCTGAACTTGACAAGCAACAAGATGTTTTTTTTCGTGGTACAAACAGTTACAGAGGCTGCAGTGGCTACACTGTCTAGTATAAGTATCCTCATCGTTATCAGGTTCAAAGTTATGGAAACTTTCCCCCTAATTGTTCGGCTATTGAGTTGCCAGTGGTATCGGAACTCTGGAACCGAAATGCAAGTGATTTGTTCACTGTGTTGGCTTCGGAGTTCTCTATTCGGTTTCTTGTGTCCAAGAAATGTAACGAGTGCCGACACGAGGGTGGACAATGTAATCGTGATAGCGCGCTCTTCTGGTGCAAAAAGGAGAAAGAAGGTAATGACAACCGAAAACATTCTTTTAATCTAGCAAAAACATTCTTTTAATGACAATACACACCCCTTTTTCGTTGTGTATCATATGCACCCAAGCTATCTACTGTTGGATCGTTAAAAGTTACAAATCAATAACAAAAAGTTACGAATCGGTTGCTTGTTAACCTGAGCAACAAGTGACCTAACAAATTAAAGTTACGAAACCCACGAAAAGTTACGAAACACACGATTAGTTACGAAAAGTTACAAAAATGTTACGAATCATATTTGAGAAAAGTTATAATTTTTTTCTCAAAGTTACGAGACCCACGATTAGTTACGAAACACAAGAAAAGTTACGAAACAAAAGAAAATGTTACGAATCATGTTGTCTAAAAGTTACGAATGCTTAGTACAAAAGTTACAAATCATACAAAAATGTTACGAATCATATTTGAGAAAAATTATAATTTTTTATCTCAAAGTTACCAAACCCACGAAAAGTTACGAAACACACGAAAAGTTACGAACCATATTCTCTAAAAGTTACGAATTCTTAGTATAAAAGTTACGAAACAAACAAAAATGTTACGAATAACCGGTTCTCCAGGTCATTTTTTATGAGATGGCGCAATATGGACCACACAATGGGTGCATATCGTACACACTTAAAAGGGGTGTGCATTGTAGATTTTTCCTTTAATCTATTGTACCTGTTACTTTGGATTAATAAACTCTTTTTTGCCGTGCAAAAAAAACCTAAAACATTCTTTAATCCATGTCAGTTTGCTCCATCATTGAAATTGTCATTTTCGTGTATGCATTTCTCATTTTGTTTAGCTCAATCGTTTCGAATATGCAAAGCAAATTACTTTGAATTGATTGATGTTATTCTCCTTGACACGGGTCAGGAGGAATGAACTTGATATTGATACTAGGGATAGGTACTATAACTTTTATCAGTATCAGTAAGCTTGATTTGAAGCCGATGCATGTTCTCATTTTTATTGCTAGAGTCCTGGGCGTGTACAATAGGTCATGGTGATCGGATGAAGAGTCTGAGCTTGGATATTTAGAAGATTCTAGATTTCCAACAGATGGATGTGCCTACCGGGTTATCGATATGTGTCGGTCGACAGATGTGTGTTGGCCGGTACATCTTTTAGGGTTTGGATCCAAAACAAGGGTTGGGGGCGAATTGGTGCATGTATGGGCTTCCTATGGGCTAAGCTTGTTCTCAAAAGTCCACAAAGTTCATATCTTTAATACCACATCTTACGAGATTGTAAGTCAACATCGGTTTCGTCCAAGGTGGGGCTTAAATATTTGCAAAGCCAAATTTGGGGATGAGTAAAGCTCAAGCAAGTAGAGGTGCAAGAGTTACATTATCTATCCCCGTTGCATGGGGTTTGGTTATATAGGCAGTTTAAGAGGTAGAGTCCCATTAGGCTTGAGTTGCTTAAGATTGTTGGGTGTGGATAAGGATGACACGAGTAGAGTCCAGTGCTTGGAATCCTCATATGTCGTCGGGGAAGGAAGGCACCTTGACCAGGGTTGCACTGTTCAGACTTTAGGTAGTGTAGGAGAGTCGTAGCTTACCTGTAAGACCTGTTTGGAATATGAATACGGAGATTTGTGGTTATCCATTCTATTTGTTGATGGGAGGCCAAGCAGACCAACTAGGGCCGAGCACCTATATGGCCGAGCTGGACAACCATCACCCACAAATGTGTAAAGCGAATTAAGTGACAACTTCATGACTTTGAGAGCAAAAGTGGTGGCTTGTTTTTTCTTGAGTAAATAAAATGACGGGGTCGATAAGAAATATATCATCTGTTAACCAATAAGAAATTCTATAACAGTGGCAAATTTCTTTTTCCCCATGGGTTCAGCTGACCCCACAATATAGCATGATGTTGCCACTGATCGAATCGTTCATCTCGTAAAACATAACATGCAGTTACAAACATGTCTCGAAAAATTTAATGAGAGAGAGAGAGAGAGAGAGAGTGAGTGTCTACCGATCGAAAGAAAGGTCATTATAACACCCAAACCTCTGTTTTCTGACGACTTCCACTAGTCCTCCTATAACACCATTTCCAAGTCAATTGGCGTGTCAACCATAAATCCAAAACATGTCCGGTTCCTTGATATGTGAAGGAATATCGCTCATCTTAAACTAAGGGATTCGTTCTTGTCGTGCTAAATTGGGAATTAAAAATGGACTTTTCCCTCTTTTTTACTAGCTTGCTTTCTTGTCTCTCATCTACTGGTTCTTCACTCTTCTAGTTCTTGCCCATCCTCCTTCGACTGCGGATCACTAGGTCGGATCAAATTCCCTTTTACCAAAACCACACATCCCTTTGTGGGTTGTGCACATTAAGTTGGGACGAACCAGTTCGAAAAGTGATATTGGGTGCGAAGGGAAGATCTTATCAAGTTAATTAGGGGCTTCACTGACGATACCATAAAGATTAGTGCCCAATGCTAAAATTTCTTATCGAGTCAAACAATTGCGATTTTTCCAGTTACATCAATCCTCTAAATACAGGTTCCATTTCCTACAAAATCTCCCCCAATCTCACATATTCTTCAAATGCCAACCCAGCAGTTCTGAACTTGAGCATCATGAGACTGACAAGCACTTCTTTGATAATTACACTCAATATAGAGGCGAACGTTGCCAAGGGTACACTGTCTAGCATTCGTGCTCGAAAAATCAAGTTCCTACTCCTGGTAGTATTTCAGGAAAGTGTGTTTTTGTTGCAGACTGAATTCTTAGTGACCCATTCTATTTATTACCTTCTGATTTCTCTGTTGAATATGATGTGTCAAAGGAATGTCATGCATGTGTGGCTGACAGTGGTCAGTGTCTGCATGACACCCAAGAATTCCAATGCTTTAACGAGAGAGGAGGTACTGACATTTTTGGTTAGTTTAAGGCTTGTTCATTTCAGAATGTGCGAAGTGAAATAACTTTAAATCCCATTCCTTTTCTTCCCCCATTCTTTGTAAACTTGTCTAACCAATATTTTTTTTCCTTTTTCTCTGTAATTTTTTTTGCAGGAATAAGCAACTTGGCATTGATTATCGGAACAGGTATCGTTTATGTGCTTCATTAGCGTAATATCTTCACTCAAATGATAGCTAGCGAGATTTATTATTCCTCATCCCCTTGTATTTCATTAGCTTTCCAAGTTGCAGGAAGATATCCTAAAACTATTATCCATGTCTTACCATTTCTTTGGAATTGTGCATCAGTTGTTCCTAGTGTGGGGATTGTGATAATTATGTTGTTCTGCATTATCATCAAGAAACTCGCACAAAGTGAATCCACGTTCTTTTGGAAAACGAAGACAGAGAACTATCGAAACATTGAGGAATTTCTAAAGAATTGTGGGTCTCTTTCTCTAAAAAGATACACTTATTCCGACATTAAGAAAATTACCAACTCCTTCAGAACTAAACTAGGCCAGGGAGGCTTTGGTAGTGTCTTCAAAGGAGAGTTAAAAAATGGCTCCCTCGTTGCAGTGAAGGTTTTGAAAGGGTTGAAAGGCAATGGAGATGAATTCATTAATGAGGTTGCAACCATTAGTAGAACTTCTCATGTAAATATTGTGACTCTTCTTGGATTTTGTTTTGACGGTCGTCATAGAGCTCTCATATATGAGTTCATGCCTAATGGATCTCTTGACAAATTCATACATGATGGTGGTTCCTTTACATATCGCCAGTTGGGTTGGGAAGCATTGTATCAAATTGCGGTTGGTATTGCCCGAGGGTTGGAGTACTTACACCGTGGTTGCAACACACGAATTTTGCATTTTGACATAAAACCTCATAATATTCTTCTAACTGAGGACTTTTGCCCAAAGATATCTGATTTTGGCCTCGCTAAACTGTGCCCACAGAAAGATAGTATCATATCATTAACTGGCGCCAGAGGAACAGCAGGCTACATTGCCCCAGAAGTATTTAGCCGAAATTTTGGTGGGGTTTCAAACAAGTCTGATGTGTATAGCTACGGAATGATGGTTCTAGAAATGGTTGGAGGAAGAAAGAATATAAGTGTCGAGGTTGACCGAACGAGTGAAATATACTTTCCACATTGGGTATACAAGCGTCTTGAGCTAGATGAAGAACTTGGATTGTATGGCATTATGGATGACGAGTCACATGTAAGTGCAAGGAAGATGATTATAGTTGGCATGTGGTGCATACAAACTGATCCTTCACACCGACCATCAATGAGTAGGGTGATGGAGATGTTAGAAGGGACCGCGGAACCTTTGCAAATCCCTCCTAAGCCCTTTTTGTCTTCTCCCTCTAGAGCACCTATGGATTCATCCACTACACGTGTCATGATATTGTGATGATGCATGCGTCCTTCTACAGGAAAAAAGCAAAATGTGGACTCCCATAATCTCAAAACACACAAGTAAAATTAGGTAAGTCTGTATCTCTTAAACATGGTAAGTTTGTAATTCCCAAACAAGAAACATGAGGCTTCGAATGTGAAAGGTGAACAAATAGTTTGTATGTTCTTATTTGGCATGTATTTGAGGCCTATAATTTTGTTTGCAGTTTCATGTTCTTGGCACAAGTGTTGAACTTGACTCAGGTCAAGACCTACTGCTGTGTGAAAGTATAGTCAAATTTTGAGTGTAGGGGTTAGTAGAAAGACAAAGAGAGCTAGATTGTTGGTCAACTTATTTGATTCATGACAAAGCATTTAGATTGGGACACGGCCATCGAAGCAGATTAAAGGTCTCAATTAGACCCCTTTTTCCCAAGTAATAATTTTCATTTTAGAATAGTTCACCTTGTTTTGAAAAGCATTTCCCTTATGTTGTCCCACGATCAAGAGTACCTTAACCAGTTTGGATAAGTCGTCTATACCTGATGATTTATTCTGAAGTTTAGTTTTCAAGAATTTCAGAAAAGTTTGTCTATCGATCTATGTACCTTCTTCAGTAAATAGAATATGGTATTCAACTTTTCATTTTGTTCAATATACACCTCTCTCTCTCTCTCTCTCTCTCTCTCTCTCTCTCTCTCTCTCTCTCTCTCTCTCTCTCTCTCTCTCTCTCTCTCTCTCTGTGTGTGTGTGTGTACATAGTTGTAGTAACATATTTCACATGAATATTCTTTTCAATTCTCAACATTGTTATTCACCGGAAAAAATTTCATAGAATTCAAAAAATTAATCGGGAAACTTCCTAGGAAAAGTTAGTTCTAAACCTTTTTCAAGATGAAGATTTTTGGGCTATTTTATATATTAATAGGAAAGCCCATATAACTTCACGACAGTTACAGTCTTGCAATAGGAATCAGAATTTCCCCAGAGAATTAACCAACAAAAAGTAATAAAATTTGCGAAATTTGTGCAATAGAATGCCTGCTGTATATAACACTATGTCTGCATGTAATGAGTTATATGCCGTATGTGTACCTTTTGACTGTGCCGCCATCCTAACTGCATATCCTGACATGTGCTCTTCGATAATTGCAAAATAGCAACTCACCCAATTTCTAATGTAGGAGTGTGACATTGGATGTACAATTCTTATTTTGTAGACTGAAATCTATCTCGAACACATTTCCCAGGTATGCTATTCTTGCTTGGATCTCCTGGAGTGTGGGTAAGTGTTTCTCAGGTTTCAAATGAAGTGGAACTCATGGGCAAGCTTAGACAGCTTACTTGATGAAAGAAAGATATTGCCCCAAGCTCAATATTGTCTCTTGATTGATCTTATAGTTGTCTTTGCACTAGTCCCTTACGGTAACTTGATAACCACCACTTTATCAAGGTGTTTTTTTTTTTTAATAAAGAAAATCGGGAAAAAAATTCATTCATCACAAGGATAAAAAAATGAAAATACCACGGGATGAAATGCCCACTTTGTCACTGAAGTAGATGGTACTCATGAGGAAACCTGGGAACTTTTCCCGCTAAGATCAGAACTCTTTGAGTTCTCAAATCTTAGCATACACGAGTTCAGCACTCATGCGGAAACTTAAATGGGATTCTTGATGAAAAAACAAGATATTTCAAAACGCATCTTTGGACATATTGGAATATTGTTTTGGTGGCATGGACAACAATTCCTAGAATTGAGTGGTTTATGCATACAAGTTAATATGCCTGTTTCCGGTTCCCTTGTTTAGTTTAGCCTTGCTGTTTCCAAAAAAATATGTTTAACAGACTCCAAAGCATGTCCCAAATATCTAAAAAAATGGCGGTTGCACTTGTTTCTAGACCAAGTTTTTGCTTTCACATTCACTCCCCCACCACCTACAGCCACTGCCCACCTCCAAGCCACCACCTCTGGTCATCCCCACTGAATTCCGCTTCAGCTTCTCCCCACCTCTAGCCGACCACAAGGTTACTAAAGCTTCTTGGCTTGTAAACAGTTACTGTACTGAATGGGACTTCAGCGCTTCTACAAAGGTGTTCGTACACTCAAAATAAACATGAAGTCAGCCCACTATAAAAATAAAAAAAATTGTGTTGTGCTACGCCTGGAAAGCAATTGGTTAGAATCCCCAAATTGAGAAGGCAAACTTGCCCAGGGAAAAATGAACCCTAAATTGCTCAGAAGCTCAAAATCAATCCCATTTTGAACAAACTGTGGTTAGAATTGGTCATCGAATGATCGGATATTACAATCAAAACCAAAACTGTAAAAGTGTGGTCTGTCTGAGCCTTTCCAGCCTTTAGGCAAACCTAACTGTAAGTATAAATTTGAGTAACTGCATAGTTTTAATGTGGACAGGAGAAAATGTTCGTAAATTCTAGTAAAATTAGGATTTTTGTTTGACCTTGACCCCCCATCAATTTTGGCTCGTTCTCTCCAGATTTTTCTTTTGTAACGGTGTACAAAATAGACCTTATCACAATATTCACCATGGAATTTCTCACATGGAGGATGAAAGCTATCCCACATGCTGTTTTGAGTTTAGAGGTTTTAACTGTCCACAAGTTTTTCCACAATAGACCTCTTGACAGTTTCATTTAAGTCGGAAATACACACACACAAACACACTGACAAATCAACTGTGGAACTAATGGCCAAATCAGATTCTTTTTGTCCAACTCCTCAGTTCCCCAGTATGGGGTACACTGTTCAAAATTGCACAGACCCAGTTCCAAAACTCAATTTGGGACCAGAGGGACTGTTTTTATGACCTTAATAGTATCAATGTCCAAGAAAGTTCAGTAAGGGTTAATGACCCACGTCTAGAGAACCTTATTAGGACAAACGGTTGCAATATTTTCGGTTTCTACTTGGAGTGGACTCTTCCCAATAAATCCTCAATGTCTTTCATAATATCCCCTGGTCTCACCTTGTTCAAGTGCACCGCTGTAAGCTCTACAGTTCTACAGTTGCCAAGCAACAAGATGATTATTTTCGTGCTAATGACAGTTACAGAGGCTGCAGTGGCTATGCTGTCTGCTATAAGTACACGCATCATTATCAGGTTCAAAGTTATGGAAACTTTTCTCCTAATTGTTCGGTTATTGAGTTGTCAGTGGTGTCTGAACTTGGAAATCAAAATGGCAGTGATTTATTCTCTGTGTTGGCTTCTGAATACTCTATTGGGTTTCATATGTCCAAGGCATGTTGCCAGTATCGCCATAAGGGAAGGCAATGTGCTGCTGATAGCACAAAATTCCGGTGCATGATTAAGAAAGAAAGTAATGGCACGGGAAAAAATTCTTTAATCCATGTCAGTTTGCACTTTGCTCCATCATGGAAGTTGTTTTTATTTTTGCATTTTTTCATTTCGTTATGCTTGAGCGTTTCTTAATGCAATGTAATTCACGTTGAATTGATGGATGTTTTTCTCCTTGACATTGATATTGATAGTAGGAATAGGAAATTTCCCTTTTTATCAGTAACAATAAGCATGATTTTGACTTAGCATCATGCATCTATGTATCTAGTCAATTAAATGCATCACAAGAAGCTTTCCTTTTTGTTTTATGATTATTACTTACTTTCATTGAAGGTCAAACCAAGAACAAACTAAACAACTAGATTATCTAGATGCTAGATATCAGACACACCATAAACACAAAACTGCTGACATTTACTCTCTTATCTTTCCACCACTTAACTGACTCAATCATCCACCCACCCTATCAAACTCCAAACACTTTGGTTGTTCATAAACCCATTAAGTTTACATTTACCAAAAAAGTTCTAACCACATCCCATTTGCATTGAAAAAACAGAGAATTACACCCATTAGAGCCTGAGACGTCTTATCTCCAAAGATGGGCCGTATAGCCTTTTCGATTTCCTCCTTCATATCAACAAATGTTTCCTCCAAAGAAACTTTAGAAGTTATAGCTTGCTCACAACCACTGGATCATATACTACACTATCATCAATAGTTTGCAGACTCAGTATAGTGCTCCTTGCCCTGTTTGCACACAAATTTGGTAAAAATACCTAGTATTTTGATCACCTAAGGCCAACCATTTTATCCTAGATCTTGGGTTAATGAAAGATTTCTCAGCATCCTTAAGATCACATAATCAGAAACCATATTCTTTTCTACTCTAGACACCTCCAAAACAAAAGGAGAAGTAAACAGCTCTTGTTGCACAGTCACCAACTTATCCCTAGCCACCATTACTCTTTTGCTAATGTTAGAGTAGTATCCAAATTCATCTTATTTACGATCCCTTTCAAGCTTCTCAATATAGCAACTAAAACATAAGACTACCAAGGAAAGGTTCATTCCGGAAACTTTGCGAAAGATGACCAAACTCAGGAGGTTGCATCCAGAAGTTATAGAATCTGAAAGACTTTCTTCTCATATAGACAGCCTCCATCCTCACAGAAGTATAACAATGATTAGAAATTACAAGTGCAAGAAAATTAACTTCAACAGTGTGAAACAAATCCAACCATTCAGTATTAGAAAGAGATCTATAAATTCAACTCTTGTTATCACCACACCCTCTCCTTTTATGAGTTCAAGTAAACCAAAATCCAACCATTTTATACTTTTTTTCTTTTTGATATTTCACAACCTGAACTCGATGTCCTTATGGCACTGGATCCTTTAATCCCATAATCAAGCTATTCTGTCCAATGCATTCCAAACGATCTTATGTTTGTTGATTTCCTCCCACGTGGTGAGAGTAACTGGAGCGCGGTGGCCCACTAACAGTTGCCCAACAAAAGCGCCATTTGGTGCAGCCCATCATCATGAGCCGGAAAACCCATTATATGGCAAGGCGTGGCAGATAGGTTGAAATGTGTGGAGAGACACATAGAGGACCAGAGAGAGAGACTGAGAGAGGTTTCCATCCTTTGGGAACCTCCATTGATCCCAGTTTAAGTGAAACTTTGTATTTGTCCGTGGATCGGGCATTCCAGCCAAACCACGTAACTATTTGTGTCACTGGATTATGTGTATGACCCACGATCCGTAATGGTTGTTATAAGAGCACGGTTATGTAACAGGGTCACCAGTTTTTAGGTTCATCGCTTTGTTTCTGTTCTGCCAGATTTTCGAAAGTGTTCGAATACATTTTTTGATCACAGGGTTAGCATTGTCGAGATTGAGAGGACGATCTCGACGGTGCTAGTCCGACGTTCAAAGGATCCTGGAGGAATCCCCAAGTGTAAGTTGAAGGCGGTGCATGCAGGCGGGTCCAATCTATGTGCGTGTGGGTCCCATGTGTCCAGAGGTCGAATACGTACGAGAACAATAGTTCGGATAACCTTAGTAAAATCTGTCATCTATATAATATTAAACAACGGTTTTTTCAAAATGCCCTACGTGGCATTTTCATGTTACAAAGATCTCTCATTTCTCTTCTAATCTATATCTATATAAGAAAACTTGCCTTTCCAAAATAACTTTTGATTAATCATACAAAAGAAAAAGGAAAGCGGATCAACAAAAAACACCACATGAAAGAAAACTACTTTCTAAAAAGAACAATCCTGTCATCTAGGAGTTTCAAATTTTAAACATTTTCTCTTTCTCACTATCTCAATTACAAAAAAAGAAGATGAAGAATAAGAAGAAAGCAGATTAAAAAGACCACATGAAAAAAACTCATTTTAGAAAAGAAACGCCATCCTTTAATTCATGTGCAAATTTTAAATTTCAAAAATCCTTTCTTTTTCTTTGACATCCAACCATCATAGGAAAATTTAATTTAAGAATACTCTCTCTCTCTCAAATGATTTTTGTTGTGAAATGGATATTACAAATTTGGTAAATCAACGAAAAAATAAGAAGGAATCTCTTCGTGATGCTTCAAAATTACATATTTTTTTGTTGTGCACATAATAATGGGTTTTATTCGATGTTAGTAGTTTGTTTTTTTTGTTTTTTTTTTATTTTTTATAATTTCACTTATTGAACTTACACAATCATGACAGGGGTGGCGGCATAGCATTAGCCAGAATACTCAATGACGAAAACACTGCAGGTAGTATTGTATGGTTGGTTAAAGTTGTCAAACTTCATCAAGTGCCTTTAGGCACGGACAAAGCACTAGTCCCTACATAAAATACACACAGATGACCATTCTTTACTGGGGTTTTGTTACTCTGCACAAACAAAATCAATATGGTTCTTGATACATTTTCCATAAAACCTGGAGCCACTTCCTTCTCCTCCCCTTCAAAACTCGATCCCAGTTGTCCAAACCGGTGGATACTCGATTCGATCCACACCCGATTGAGGCAAATTTTAACCAATTTTCTAACTGCGGGCCTGACCTTGGTTTTTAATTTCAAGAAATTGGCAAATTTCTGTTTGGTCTTGGTCTTTCATAATATTTGTTCTGAAATCCTATCTGAACCAAACTTAAACTTGTATAATGCCCTAGAATATGTATATAACTATCTGTGTGTACACGCATGACCGGTTTCGGAAAAAAATTGAAACGAACTGATTCCCATCGGCTAAGGTTTCTACTTTGGTAGAAAGCACTTACATCCCCATGACTATGCAAATCTCATCATATTATTAACCACAATTATCACACGCCGTCGCTATTTTTCCACTTTGGACCTCTCGAGTCTTGACAGCCACATTTTAGTTGCAAATTTTGACTCTGTATACACATACAGGGGAGAGAGAGAGAGGAGAGAGAGAATGGGTCAAGGTTTTTATATTTGGTGGCGTGCCTAGTGTTTTTTGGCCTATACCGACCGCTTCAATGCAGAAGAAGACATTAGCTGTCTGTTTCCCGACGACTTCTGAAAGTCCTCCTCGTATAATAGCATTTCCAAGTAAACTGGCGTGCCAACCATAAAATCAACACAATTTATGAGGGGCTCTTTGATTTTTACAAATCCCTTTTTGTAGTCCATTTTGGAGTTCGTGCCACGTTTTAATGTGATATATTTTATAATCTATAATGTTTTGGGTGATTTTAAAAATTTTGTATTTTAGATTTAGTTGAGATGAAATGTTTTAGATGCAGTCCTCCTCGTATATTATATATGAAATGTGTTACTGATTGAAAGATATAATCAATTTTTTATCTGGTTAGAATAGAAAAAAGGACTAAGTTTTTGGGACGGAGAAAGTACTAACAGAATTTGCCCCCTCCCATAAAATAAAAAAAAAAGAAGAAGAGAAAATAGCACTAATAAACAAAGTGAGGGAATTCCGTTCCTATAAATTGGGAATTAGAAATGGGTTTTCCTTTGTTTTTAGCTTTCTTTATTGTCTCTCATCTGCAGGTTATTCACTCCTGCTTCTTGTTCGTCATCCTTTGATGGCGGAACACTTGGTCCAATCAAATTCCTTTATACGAACACCACACCGCAATTTGGGTTGTGTCCATATTTAGGTTGTGTTTCACAAATTGACTTATTGTCAGTGAAATTAGATTCATGTATTATAAGAGAATGATCTATCTCGTAAAACCAATAAATATGTTTTGAGAATAAATTATTTTTGTGAAACAACGCCTAAGCTGTGATGAACTAGTTCCATAAGTTACATTGAGCACGGAATCAAGGTCTTATCAACTTAGTGTGTTCACCGATGAAGTCGTAAAAATTAACAACACTACTACATATACACAAAAACTTACACACAATTTACCCAAACACACACACAAGTGTGTGGGCTCCACACATGTGCAGTGTGTGTGTTTGGGTAAATTGTGTGTAAGTTTTTGTGTATACGTAGCATTTTCCAAAAATTAATGACCCGGTACTAAAAGTCCTAATGGAATCCAGGAATTGTGATCTTTCCAGTTACAGGACTCCTTCGAATATGATTTCTATTTCTTTAATTTCAATCCCTGAATTCCTACAATTTATAATTATTTTATGAGGTAATTAAATAATTATTCTTATTTACCATTTTCAAAATTCACGTGGAACATTTTTCACAAACCTTCAGCCACTTGCTATTCCTCCCCTTCAAAACTCAATCCTGCCCAAACCTCTATCCCTTTTTTTAAAAATTTTTTTTATTAGAATATAAATTTCATTGATATCCAAGGATCGAAGGCAGTACAATACAATGATTCCATTGAAGGCAAAATAATGAACCGAAACTACCAAAAACTAGACTATAATGCACTTTCTACAAAGCGCAAGTCAACCACTTATCAGGTATGCGTAGGTTCAATAGATGTTTTGGTAGGAGCACTGTTACATACCCAGAATCTACCCAAAATTCAAAATTGCACAATCAAAATTCACTTTAATTCAATTTGAACCGTGCAATTTTAGATTCTGAGTACCCATTCTAGGTACCTAAACTTTCTGTTTTGATGGTAGGGGATCCCCAAGGGAAACTAGTTCAAACCAAAAAAAGTACATATGAATCATCAAGCAAACGCCCATCGAAACATTCCAAACGAAACTAGCAAACGCCGCTGCCCATGGTTCAAGAGAACACTAACAAAGTTAAATGATCCATCCACGAACGATGGAGAAACCTCCAGCGCAATCCCCTGTTGTTTTTTTCACAAATTGATTGATTGAGAGAGAGAGAGAGAGAGAGAGAGAGAGAGAGAGAGAGAAGATTCAATGGATCAATATCGTTATTTTGGTGGTGGGCCAAAGAGGAAGGCAAGTAGGAAACCCCCTCTCAATGGAGTCTTTTTCCCTACCGTTCATTCCAATGTACAAGTAGAAATCAGCCCTCTCTCTTTCCGCCGACCTCCGCAAGTCCTTCTCCTATAATTGCAATTCCAAGTAAACTGGCGTGACAAAATCAAACACAATTTATTATGGTGGGCCCTTCGAGTTTTTACAAAACCCTCGTTTCTATCCCAGAAGCAAAATAAAAATAAACCAAGTGAGGGAATTTGGCTCATCTAAAATTGGGAATCAGAAATGGGTTTTCCTTTGTTTCTTGCTTTGTTTCTTGGCTCTCATCATCTGCTGGTTCTTCAATCCACTGCTTCTTGTCCGTCCTCCTTTGACTGCGGGACACTTGGTCCGGTCAAATTCCCTTTTACAAACACCACATATCCCCAATGTGGGTTGTGCACACTAAATTGTGATGAACCAGTTCCAAAAGTCACATTGAGCACGGAGTCAAGGTCTTTTCAACTCAGCGGCTTCACCG
The DNA here is from genome assembly GCA_963854785.1 of Vaccinium vitis-idaea. NCBI lineage: Eukaryota > Viridiplantae > Streptophyta > Magnoliopsida > Ericales > Ericaceae > Vaccinium > Vaccinium vitis-idaea. Next base: position 26,417,918 of record OY978224.1, read on the forward strand.
ATGAAGTCATAACAATCAATGACCCAGCACTAAAATCCCTAATCGAATCCAGAATTTGCGATTTTTCCAGTTACACGACTCCTCTGAAAACGGATTCTATTTCCTTCATTATCTCCCCCAATCTCACCTTCTTCAAGTGCTTCACCGGCAGCCCTGAACTTGGGAATCAGACTGATAAGCATTTCTTTGGTAATTACACTCATTATAGAAGCTGTCAAGGGTACACACTGTACTATGCATATCCGGATAACAGAGTTCCGATGCAAGGCAGTTATCCGCTAAACTGTATGTTTTTCCAGCTGCCGGTGGTGTCATCACTAGAGGACCGAAATCTGAGTGATCCATTCTCATTAATGGCTTCTAATTTCTCTATTCGATATTACGTGTCAAAGAAATGCTATGCATGTCACCTTAATGGTGGCCAATGTCCGCGTGACTTTGGGGAGTTCCAATGTTTAAACAAGAGAGGTACTGGCATTCCTGGTTAGATTAAGACTTGTTCATTTAGACTGTGGATTTTAAATCTATTTTCTTCCCCCGTTCTTTCTAAACTAATCTAACCAATATATTACTCTCTTTGACAAATCTTTCAGGAAGAAGTAACTTCGCATTGATTCTTGGAACAGGTATAGTTTAGTGCTTTCACTCGCTTAATTTTTTAAATCAAACGATAGTGAGATTTCTTTTTCCTCTTCCTATTATACTTTAGGCTTCAACGCAATACGAAGATATCCTAGAACTCTTATCCATACCTTACCAGTTTTTTTGGAATTATTGTGTTTCAGTTGTTTCTACTGTTGGGATTGTGGTAATTTTGTTGCTCTGGATTATCACCAAGAAACTCGCACAAAGTGAATCTACATTCTTTTGGAAAAGTAAGACAGAGAACTCCAAGAACATTGAGGTATTTCTAAAGAATTGTCAGTCGCTTTCTCCAAAAAGATACAGTTATTCCGACATTAAGAAAATTACCAACTCCTTTAGAACTAAACTAGGTCAGGGCGGCTTTGGTTGTGTCTTCAAAGGAAAGTTAGAAAATGGTTGCCCCGTGGCAGTGAAGGTTCTAAAAGGGTTGAAAGGCAACGGTGATGAGTTCATTAATGAGGTTGCGACCATTAGTAGAACTTCTCATGTAAATATTGTAACTCTTCTTGGGTTCTGCTTTGAGGGTTGCCATAAAGCTCTCGTGTATGAGTTCATGCCTAACGGATCTCTTGACAAATTCATACATGATGATAGTTCCTTGACATATCACCAGTTGGATTGGGAAGCATTGTATCAAATTGCAGTTGGTATTGCCAAAGGGTTGGAGTACTTACACCGTGGTTGCAACACACGAATTTTGCATTTAGATATAAAGCCTCATAATATTCTTTTAAATGAGAACTTTTGCCCAAAGATATCTGATTTTGGCCTTGCTAAACTCTGCCTAGAGAAAGAGAGCATCATATCATTGTTGGGTGCTAGAGGAACAACGGGTTACATAGCCCCAGAAGTATTTAGCAGAAATTTCGGTGGGGTTTCACACAAGTCTGATGTGTATAGCTATGGAATGATGGTTCTAGAAATGGTTGGAGGAAGAAAAAATACAAGTGTCGAGGTTGATCATACGAGTGAAATATACTTTCCTCATTGGGTATACAAGCATCTTGAGCTAGATGAAGATCTTGGATTGCATGGGATTATGGATGATGAGCCCAAGGAAAATGTAAGGAAGATGATAATAGTTGGCTTGTGGTGCATACAAACTAATCCTTCACACCGACCATCAATGAGTAGGGTGTTGGAAATGTTAGAAGGGAGCCCGGAGTCCTTGCAAATCCCACCTAAGCCTTTCTTGTTTTCTCCGTCAAGATCATCGGTTGATTCTTCCTGTACACTAATGTCATGACATTGTGACGATTAGGGCTGTAAATGAACTGGGCCGTTCGCGAACTATTCGAGGCTCGGTTCGGTAAGAGCTCGTTCGAGTTTGATTCGTCTACTAAACGAACTGAACTTGAACCTCAATATTAGGCTCATTCCATAAATGAGCTGAACCTGAACCTAAGTGGATTCGGCTCGCGAACCTGAGGTCAAAATGTAATTAATAATACTTTAGGGGTCTACATATAAATATTTTATAGTTGAGAAACTTTTATGTAATTTGTTATTCTTTTATCCCTAACTAGAGTATTCTACTACGAACAGATGTGTTTTATCCCTAACTAGAGTACTCTATTTAGTTCTCAATTTTTTTTTTTCTTGTGTTCTTTTTCTTTTGATTTCTTGATTATTGTGGTAGATTTGTTTATTTCTGTTTAATTTCTTGACTATTGTGGTAGATCTACATGTAATATTGTTTTGAAGTATATCTATTTCTCCTCTCAGTTTGTGTTCTAAATTGCTAACGAGCCCTACCGAGCTTGATTCGAGCCTAAATTCGGCTCGGCTCGGTTCGGCTCGTTTGAGTTTAACGAGCCCTACCGAACCGAGCCCGAGCTTTGAAATTTTTTCACGAGCCGAACTCGAGCCCACTTGTCTAGGCTCGAATCGAACCCGAGCCGAATCCGAGCCGAGCTCATGCCTTAACGAACTAATCCCGAACCTCATAGGGTTCGGCTCGATTCGGCTCGTTTATAGCCCTAGTGACGATGCATGTGTGCTTCTACCGGGAAAAAGCAAATGGGACTCCCCATGATCACTAATGCACAGTGAAATTAGGTAACTTTTTTTTCTCTTTTGTGCTTGTTTACATATATCACTCAAAACTTGGTATGTTTGTAATGCTTGGACAAAACATTATGAGGCCAGGTTAATATTTTCTTCTTTGACAAGTACTTGAGACCTGTATTTTGTTTTCAGTTTCACATTCTTTGCACTAGTGACAAAGTTGACTCTGGTCAGGACCTTCTGCTGTGGTAAAATATAGCGTATTTAACGTTTAGGGGTTAGTTTAAAGAAAAGAGAGCTAGATAGTTGGTGAATTTCTTTGATTCATAGACAAAGAACTTAATCTAGGATACGGCCAGCAAAGAAGATTACAGGTCTTACTTAGACTTTCTTTTGCTTCAAAAAATCCACCTTGTTTGATAGCTTCAAAAGCATTTTCCTAATGTTCCCACTCAATTAACTGTACTTTGCTAGTTCCGGTAAATCTGAAACTTAGTTTAGTCAATGGCAATATCTATAACTGCACATGAAGGTGCGGTATGTATCTATACCTGATGACTTATTCTGAAGTTTAGTTTTTATGAATTTTAGATGTGGATGTATATCAATGTGTATACGCTTTCATTAATAACTTTCATTTTGTTCCATATGCGCTTCGTACGCAATTCTCTTCGAGTTTCATCCTTCCTCTTTTAAAACCTCCACTTTTATTAACCAATTTTCTCCCAAATTTACTCTAGAACCCCAAGATAACCTGTAGGTGATTAATTTTGGGCATCTTAATTGAAGGGCCGAGTGTTCATATGACAAACAGGAGTAGAATTTAAACAACTCGGTGTGCTTAAATATTTAGACAGGCTATTACAGATGTGATAACAACCACTTTAGCAAGGTTTTATCTTTCAGAAGAGGCTTTGTATATCTGTACTAATGCTGCATTCCAACCTCTAGGGGCATGTTTGGATGAGGTATATGCAAGAGGAATGGGGGGTTGGGCTAATTAGTACCCCTTCCCCTCCTTATTACCTTGTATGGCAACAAAAGATGCCCCATGACTAATTAGCCTAGGGATTAAATAGCCATGCCCCTCCCTGACTAAATATAAGTAGTGGGAGGGGGTGTCTATGTTTAGTCAGGGATGATTATCCCCGCATTTTACTTCCCTACCCCCATGCAATTTTCTTCGGATAAAAAAATAAAGTACTTCTGCACATAATTTTTAATTTTGATTTGTACCAAATTAAACTACTGTTAGAGATCTTTAATTCTATACAAAAAAAAATTAAAAATTTTATACTTTAAAATTTTACATTGTTGGCTTGTTGAGTTGCTTTGAAATATCATTCGGATAAAAAAATAAAGTACTTTTGCATATAATTTAAGTACTTTTGCATATATAGTACTGGGGAACAACTCTCCCAAATATTACAATTAAGTATTATAACTTAAATGTTTAATATTACATGAAATTAATTAATTTTGATTTTAAAATAATTATATAAATACATAATTCAATATATGCATTACCAAGGGCAAGAAAGTCTTTTAACATGATTTTACATCATCCATCCTCGTTATCCCTCTTGTTTTAGCCCTCATCCAACCTATGTACTATTTAATCCCTCTTCTTAACTGTCACATCAATGTGGGTCCACCCTTCTTATTTAATCCCCTCGACTATTTTATCCCCCCTTACTATTTGATCCCTCCAAAACCAATACGCCATCCAAACGTGTCGTAGGGGTGTAAACGAACTGAGCCGTTCGCAAGCTCAGCTCGGCTCGGCTTTGTAACGGCTCGACTCGAGGGGTAAATGAACGAGCTCAAGCCAGATTATGTAGCTCGTTTGATAAACAAGCCAAGCTTGAGCTACGGATGGCTTGGCTCGAACCTGCTTGCGAGCGAGGTATATAAGTACAGTATTAGGGTTTCTTTGTTTCGTTTCCCACTTCCCCTTTAGGATTTTTCGGCTAAATAATCTCTTTTTCCAAACTAATTGTGAATGTACTTTACTTTTCAAACTATTTGTAAAAATACTCTTTAAAATTGTGCTACTCTCATAAAACGTCAATCGAAATTGTGCTAAGTGTGCCGCGCTGGCACAACGCCCCGTAATATATCACGCAAGCAGAAAGCGAGATTTAGAATTGCTCTTTCTCACTGAAAGCGCGATTTGGAATCGAGCTTTCTCACTTCTTTTTTTTTTTCATTTGCGCTTTTTTTGTGTGATTAAAACACAAATGAAAAAAAAAAAGTGAGAAAGATCGATTCCAAATCGCGCTTTCTGCTTGCGTGGCATATTACGAGGCGGTGTGCCAGCGCGGCACACTTAGCGCAATTTCAAATTGCGCTTTCTGCTTGCGTGGCATATTACGAGGCGGTGTGCCAGCGCAGCACACTTGGTGCAATTTCAATTGACGTTTTATGAGGGTAGCGCAAAGAGTATTTTTACAAATAGTTTGAAAAGGAAAGTACATTCGCAATTAGTTTGAAAAAAGAGACTACTTAGCCGAAAAGCCCCTTACTTTCGTTAGTTTCACTTTTCAAAGAAGAGAGAGAGAGAGAGAGAGAGAGGCGATCTCCATCTCTGGCGTCGCCTACCCCGCTCAAGTCTCTGCCGTCTCCGATTTTACTCTCTGGCAACCTCCGGTCATCGAGCAACAGATACATAGGCGATCTCACTCTGAGGCCCACCGCAAATCTCTCCCTTTAGGCACCGTTGGACTCAGATATCACTCTCAAGCCGCCTACTTGTTGATCTTCCTCGAATCTAGTTGGAAATCTCAATATTTCTCTGTTGATCTTGACAGAAAAGCTCTTGTTTGGTTTGAAGGTTTTATTTTTGAAAACCATTAGAATGCAAACGTCATTTTCTTCTTTCCTGAGAATATATTAGAAAAATGTTTTCATATTTTTGAAAACCATTCTGCTAAACAATGAAAAGGACAAAAATAATGGGTGTTCTTGTTTCTGGAAAAGAATACATTAGAAAGATGTTTGATTTTACGGCTGTTTTGGGTGTATGATTTGATTGCTATTGTTTTTGCTGAGTTTAACTGTTGAGTTAACTAGGTTTGTGACTGAGTTGAACTCCTCTTATTTCTGTTTTCTCCTTTTTTTTTTTTTAAACATGAATTAGTTTTCAATTTCTGGGCTTTTTGACGAATTTGAGCTTGAGCACCAGCCGAGTTGGCTTGTTTATTTCAGATCGAATGCTAACGAGTCGAGCTCGAGCTTTGTACATACCTGGCGAGCCAAGCTTGAGCCCAGTTTTCTAAGCTTGATTCGAGCTCAAGCTGAGCTCAAGCCGTACCAATTTTGACTGAACACTGGAACATGCCAATGCTCGGCTCGTACACCCCTACCGACCTCCTTTGACGCATCGGAAAAAAAACCTTGTTGACGCTTCCAAAGTTTTTCTCCTCACCTGAGAATGGTTACTATTAAGATAGGGTCAATGGGTCAATGTAATCATAGAGGTTTCCATAAACAAGTATATAAAAAAGTTATCATAGCGGTGGTGGGTCAATGAGGAAGGCGAGTCCGAAACTCCCTCTTGACTCATTTTGCTAACTGACCATTCGAATATAGAAGAAGAAATTCGACTTCTGCGACTCCACACCCATTCTCTCTCTCTCTCTCTCTGTCTCTCTCTCTCTCCAATGTCGCCCCTCCCCATCTCCGTCCACCTCCTCCTCACCCTCTCCCTCTCTCTCCTCCCCCCGTCCCACTCCTCACCTGCACCTCCCAAAACTTCACCAACAACAAACTCTACTCCCACTGCCTCGACCTCCCTTCCCTCTCCTCCTACCTCCACTACACCTACACCCCCTCCACCTCCTCCCTCTCCATCGCCTTCTTCGCCCCTCGCGCCACCTCCTCCGGCTGGATCTCATGGGCCATCAACCCCACCTCTACTGGCATGGTCGGTTCACAGGCCTTCCTCGCCTTCAAAGCCAACAACGGCTTCTTGACGGTGCAGCCCTACAATATCTCATCCTACAGCTCGCTAGTGATGGGGACCTTGTCGTTTGAGGTTGGGGAGATAGGTGCAGAGTATTCGGGTGGGCTGATGACGATTTTTGCCACATTGAGTTTGCCGGTGGAGTGGGGGACTAAGGTGAATCAGGTGTGGCAGGTTGGGCCTTCGGTTACGGATGGGTTCCCCGATAAGCATGAGTTTCAGGCGGCCAATTTGAACTCGAGGGGGACGCTGGATTTGTTGACGGGGGAGACGACTAGTGGAGGAGCGAAGCATCCAGAGGCAAAACGTACGGTTTGTTAACTTTTGATTTTTGAGAGTATTGGTTTGATTTCTCACTATCGTGAATATTACTACCTTCGTGGATACATGCAGAATGTGTGTTTGATTGTTATATAGTCGACTATGGGGTGCCAGGGGTGTTCCACTATCAAAAAACAACTTTTTAAAAATCGAGACATATCATTCTCTCATAATAGATCACATAAAAAATCGCGAAAAAACAGTTTATTCTAAAAGCACCTAAAATCACTCCCTAATTAACCGGATTAGAAAATAAAGTATTTTCCTAAATAATTTGTTAGCGGAGCATTCATGTTCAGACGGCTCTCCTTCCTTCTTGCATACTCAAAGTTGGTTTCGAGTCTGCCAACCCGCTTGAGTTTGAACGGGGGAGAGATACAATCATACAATCATAGTTTTTAAAACCGGCCGCTGGTAACTGTTTCGGCCGGTTCCTAGCCCTGGGAGCGAAAATCGTATTGTGAACCGACAGGTTCCGCTACGTAATGGTTTGTTGCCTTTTTCTGAACTGTCTCAGCCCTTTCCGTTAATAGTTGGTACGTAGAGAAACAGAGCTGCGACTCCCTTTTCAGCTCTCCAACTCATATTTGATCTTCTCCGTTTGAATCGATGTCTGTAAACCGATGATGATTGTACGCAACGTTGATCTGCATATCCGGCCGCCGGAAACAATGGCGTTTGAAATTGAGGTTCTGGGAACAGAGAGAAAGGGATGAAAGTAAAGTTAGGTAGTTGGGTCCTGGTGGTGCAGGACTGAATTCCAATATGCGTGTTCTTTTTCTTTTTTTTGGATTTACTGTACTACGCGTGTTCCCTATGCAGCACTACTGAAACAGAAATGCTACCCACACAACAATTGAACACAGCAGCTACACAGCAAGTAGCCAAACGACGTCGTTTGGCTTAAAAAAAAAAAAACACCAAATTCCAAAATCTGCAGTTACGTACCCACCTCTAGATCCTCTTTTCCTCTTCCCCCTAAATTCTCGGTCTACACAGAGAAGAGAGTCGGTGAGAGAACTTGCTAACATATCAGGAAACTAGTTTTGTCAAACTAAGGAGGGGGTTAACAAATCAAATTATCAAAACAACACTGCAAATTTAGGGAATTACCCGGAATATTCGAATTAGGGTTTTTTTTGTAATCTCAACAATTCGATCTAGGGCTTCTGAAATTGAACCCTAATTTTTGGGCAAAACTAATTGAAACGAGAGAGAGAGAGAGAGAGTTTTGTTGTGTATGGTTCCACGTGATTCGAAGCTTGTTGGAGTTGAAGAAGGAGGCCTCCTCCTTGCCGGAAACGGAGGCGTCTACTTAGACGGTGTGGTATGCGATGGTGGTGGTGGTCACCGCAGAGGTGCTGGTGGTGGAGGTCCTCGTTATCTTCTTCTCACACCCTTGTTCTCTATTAACAAGAGGAGAATGGGAGAATGGGGTTTTGTTTTCAGATTTTGAACTTTTGAGTTTTTTTTTTTTTTTTTTTAAGTAGCAAAACGACGTCGTTTTGCTATTGTTGTGTGTGTAGCAGCGTTCCTACTGAAATTTCTTGACAATTATGTGGAAAAGAGATTCGAATCATACTTTTCAAGGAAAAGGTGTTATTATATGAAAAATTATTTCTAGTCCCCACCACTCATAGGTAATTCTCCCCATAAATTCCAGTCTTTGTTGGTACCCTTTTGTTCTCGACTTCGAAAAATTGAAAGCAGATGATAATAACCACTGTTTTTCCCAATATACGATTTTCATATTAGTATATTACGTTGAAAATGCACTTTCTCGTTCCAATAGAAGCTTCTGTTTTAGGCTTTTAGAGAAAACTTAAACGAATTCACTCACCATTGCCAAACGTCGCCTTCCTCTTGTTGTTACGATGATGACATAGTAAGAGAAAACCAAATCAGTTCAACCATACACCCAGTTTAAGTTCGAGTTGTCACATGCATTAGGAATTTGGGTATAGTCTAAACTTTGGGTTAAGTCTCTCATTCAGAATGGAAATTTAATAGTATTATTGAAACATAGAATATTTGAATTTTCCTTGTTTTGGTTTTAGTAATTTTGGTAGGGAGTTTGCAATTTTAGAAACAAGTTTTCATAAGTATTTAGTTTCCTTTTCTTTTCTTTTTTTTCTTGAGATTGATGATGTCATGGTGATAAAGTTAGGGTTTCTCTTCCTAATTTGGTTAGAGTCGAGTGTTTATATATGGTATGATTGTGTGGTGGGCCACTTTGTGTACAAGGAGCTTCCGTTTATGACTTTATGGATGTTCGGTCTGTTGCCTTTAAGATATGGGCTAAGCTTGGACTGACTGAAGTTCTTTCGGGTGAGAAGGGCTTCTTTTTCTTTCAGTTTGGTGCTCAAGGGGCGTAGAGGCAGATTATACAGTCTTGCCCATGGCATTTTGAGGGTAGATGGCTGGTGCTATAACAGTGGAGCCCTTATAGGATGTTTGAAAAGTAACGGTTCAACACACTTCCCAATTGGATTCAGATTCATAATGTTCCTCTGCAGCTTTGGACTTCCCAAGGGTTGAGTTAAATTTGCCAATGCTGTAGGAAGGCCTTTGTGTGCTGATGGTATGACCGAATTTGGAAAAACAATTAGCTATGACAAGATTTGTGTTGAAGTATCTATTGATTCTCCTCCACCTCACTCTGTGGAAATATGTTTGGCTTCTGGAAGGACAGTGACAATGGATATTAAATATCCATGGAGACCTGTTAAGTGTCCAAAGATGGCTGCAGTGGGGAGTGTGATTGCAACTG